>NDFZ01005424.1:256269-302318 GCA_002192655.3 Mamestra configurata
GCGGCGCCAGCGCGCCCGCGCACCCCGCCCCGCGCGCCTCGCCGCGCGCGCGGGACATGCTGCTGTGCACCGCGCTGTGCACGGCGCGCATGTCTTCTGTGCACACACAATTATTATAATTATTATTTCATTGTTTTATTGTTATATCAATCATTTCTTACTTATTACAAACACTACGCAACGACAATTCCTTTATTTACAAAAAACTCGCATTCGGATGCCATGCAACCGACATGCGTCTGTAATTAAATGTGTGATCGTAAACGGCGGAATGAGATGGTGATGACTGTTGTGATGGTGTTGCTACTTTAATTACAAAACTAAACAATCTAATATTTTATCATCCTTTTAGACAGAGAGGCAGTAAAGAGTACATAGTTCCTCTGACTACACACTTAACTTTTTAACTTTAGGCTCAGCCGCAACTAAGAGTGCTTGCATCTTTATCTAGTCCTGTCAAACTACGACAGAGCCGAATGCAGTACCCACTTTCTCATACCCCTGCTAGCTGGCATAATTTGTTTTAATAAACCTTTAAAATAGGGTGTCTCGAAGCTTAATAATCGATGGTTCTCACGTGCAAAACAGTTTATTACAAGCTTGTTTCTCAGTTTATATCCGGCTTTTTTACTCTTACATACCTTTTTTTTTTTTTTTTGATATCGGGGGGAAATCCTCATGGAAATCCTCCACCCTGGGGTGGGTGGAGGGGTCTGTCAGACTCTTACTGACTAAAACCACCCCGGTGTTCCTTCTCCCACCTACGCCGGGGATCGCGGGAACGTATGCGACTTCCACAATCCCCGGCTGACTCTTACATACCTGGATCAACTTGCAGTTGCTTGTTGCACATGTCGCTGATGGCCGTTGCGACCTTAGGCAGGACTAGAGAGTAACTCTCTCGCGTTGGAGACGTGCCCATGAAGTGTAGGCGAGTCCTGGTGCTAGCGAATACCTGATTACAATGATATTATTAAAAAAGTGGTAGATATCGCACTAGCGCGCAAATTGTTGCAGACAAATTCAGACAATTGTTGTAATTTGATTTAGTCGGCTAATAGCAGCGAGCGAAACAAAGCGTGTCCGTGGCGTCTTCAAGCGCAACACACAGATAGCTATCGCAGTCGTTGTTGAACATTACTATACACCTACATGTAAGTACATTTGTAATAACAACGCAACGTTTTTGACCTCCGCTTAGCATGAACGTAGCGTATCTTTCCTTCATAATATCATTGCCTGTTTATAAATATCAGAAAGTTCCATGTTACATGTACGTAAGTCTGCCAGGGTTGCGGAATTTGTTTGAAAGAGTCGCCGCGGCCCTGATTAGGTTTTATTCAGTAAGAGTCTGATACTCTGATCATTTCTCATCCCCAGTGTCGTAGCTAGGGTCCTGAACGCCCTTGGCAAGATTTGAATTTTGCGCCCCCAATTCTTATTTTTGCCTTACTGCCCAGAAGGAGGGTAATGTTATTTTTTTTTTGCACGCTCTGTAGCCTAAACGACTGGATACATTTTGATAAAGGTATCTTTGGATTCGCCTTAAGTGCCGAAATGTCATAGGCAATATGAATTTTGAAAACGGTAAACAATGGCGGCCGCCGTAACGTAAGTTAAGTCGAATTTTTCCCTGACATATTCATATTGAAATAATGTTATTACATAGGTGTCCGCGAAAGAATTTTCAACTTTAAAATGCAGTAGCAAAAATCTTGAAAGGTTTTGTTACTGTTTTTATTTCAGAATAAAAAACAGAAATGAGGTTTAATTTTTTGAAAATAACTGAAATTAAATGTTTACCGCAAAGACGAGTTTTGACGAGTTTTTGTGGAAAAGCTTGCAAAAAAGTAAATAGGGTGTTTCGTTTAAATTAGTGTCTTCGCGGTAAACATCACATAAAAATTTTATAACTGTTTTCACGTTTTCTGCGATATTATTGAAACTTCGTCGCGAATATTTCGCGGTCTGTTAACGTTAACTCTTGTTTTGAGAAAGCCTCATACAAAACTCGTGTCGTTTAAACGAGTTTTGTATGTTGTAAGTATTCGTTTTCGCGGTAAACATGGACTGCAATTATTTTCAAAAAATAAATCTGCGTTTCTGTATTTTATTTTGAAATAAAAACAATTCCATAAAAGCTTTTGACATTTTTACTACCACATATATAAAGTAAGTAATAAAAGTTGAAAATTCTTTCGCGGAAACCCATCGAATACTTCTTTTTTATTAAGTCAGTTAATAAAAGTGACGATTTCATAATATAACACTAAATAATAGTATTCACTTTGTCAGGACATTGCATCTTATTGTCCTTTATTTATTTTTTATTTTTTTACATACATTTTTTAAATTTAATTTATGTTGATTTTGAGTTAATATTGTGTTAAATTATTATAATTAATGTTAAGACTAGAAGAATATTTGGACCAATGTGGAATTTAATTTTAATTTTAATTTTTGTGTTGCCTACATATTTATTGTTTAAACCACTAAGTTTTCGACACAAATGTAAATTTGTTGAAGAAATAAAAATAAATAAATATTTAAAAAATACTTGTATGTAAAAACCCGATCACAAAAAACAACAAATAAAGTGCCAACAAGTCATTTTTCAAACAGTCTGATGCTGTTGGTGGCATCAAACCTGTGATTGAACTAAACAAATACCACCGAATATATCAGCGTATTGACCAAGCGAGGCGAGCTTGAATAATTTCAATACATCTTCGGATAGGTTAGAAATTATTTTGTCTATTGATACGGATTTTGCCCACGGATTTACAGCCCGCTCTCCGACTGAACAACTAGCGCTTGTCGGGGTAGTAGGTACAGACCTATAAGCTATATATTTGCTTATGACTATCAGCTTCCGCCCCCTTAAGACTCTGTACCCCAGCCTATTTTCGTAATTTGCGAATCCGAAAACGAAGAAAATGACACCAATGATAAAAATTGCAATTTCGTTAGAGCCATCTTCTGACGTAGGCCTTGGCTGGTTTGATTCCGCGCGCTGCACCCTCCTCCACTCTTTGATTAGCGCGAGCCGGAGTCCGTTGGCTCGAAAAACGACCATTGAACGACAACGACATTGTTATTTGGGGTTCGACACAAATTATTGTTAAGTAAGAAGCGCTGTTATTAATCTGTGGGGGCGCCCATCTTGCCAACCCCGAGCTACGACTCTGCCCATTCTAGCCTTTAATTTGTCTTTCGTCATTTGCTTCAAGCCAATCAAGATTCGGGACTATAAGCGTCATAGCGAAAGTTCACTTTTCGCCCCTAAACACTCAGCATTAAGGTTCAAAGGTGCTTGATTGGAAACTTTCGAGCGTACACATCCGGCCGTAAATAAGGCACTTCAACAAAAAGTTCAGCTTTGTAGTGTTGTCTCTGTCACTCGTAACAAACACACAAACAGGCACGAGTCTAAAGCACCCTTCGCTCGATTATTAAAATTCTGTTGGCACGTAAAATCAGGGAAATACAGTTTTAGCGGCTTTTGCCACCAGTTCCCAATAAACGAATCCCCTCTGGGCTCATTGTTAGTTCCACAAAACAGTTGACGATAGGTACCTAGTTCTGTATAAAATTAACAAACACTAATCGCCATCTAGATTGGTTCTAAGTGAGCAACCAACAGATCTCCTTTGGTCGCAATTTCGTATGGTGGCGCTGAATTTAGTGACTTGTCGCTGATTGGGCTCTTTTCGTTTAAAATGATTTGGACAAGTTACACATACTCAGCGCTCTCTAGCGGCGAAGGTATTGAAGCTTCACAATGTCCATCGATCGTTTAAACTATCAGAAGATAGATATTCAGCGAGTCTAAGCGACTATCAACTGCCTCATAGACAGTCGTTTTATGACGTGCAAGTAGCAATTAAGCTTAACATGATAAAAAAAATATTTTCAAGACTGTAATGTCAGTTAAAACTATTCTTACCAGGTTCGAGTACATATTGTTGAGGCTCTTGAGTATAGCGCACTGTTCTATAGGCTGTGCTCGATGGTATATCTTCGCGAGTGGCTCCACCACGCACATCACGTGCTCCGGACTATCTATGCTCACCCATTGGACCAGCTCCAAGATCTGGCAGAAAACAATAATCATAGACTCGGTATTACGTTGGGCTAAACTCACAACCTACTGCAATGCGATTATTTAAACATGTCGAAGTGAAAGCTTGGGTGAAGTGATCACGAAGCTAGCTGTCAATCCATGTAATCAAGATGAAATGACAGCTCACTTCGTGATCATTTCCCCCAAGCCTTCACTTCGACATGTTTACAGAATCGACCGGCATCTAAATGGCAGGAAGAACTGGACTTCTTGGCATCCAGAGCTGCAACCTTTCAGAGTTTGGTGGGGAAGTATAGTGGCAATCACCTCCTCAGACATTGCCGTTATTAACTCTATATGTTACATGACAACTTTTGGTCTAAATTCCTGCATAGAATTTTCATCCAAATTCCATAGATCCGTCTTTGGAGGTGACCACATGTGATGTGACGTGACGATTTCTAAATAACCGGATAAAATGTTCGTGTTCTCTAAATTGGGGTCGCCTCTTCGTTCTATATTACCTCAGCAAAGAAATCCTTCTCGTTCCACAAGGGCAGGTATTGCGCGAGGAACCTGGTGATAACAGGTAAGCCCTGCATCAGGGTGTTCTGCAGTATACCCAGCCGGTGCAGCAGGTCTTGCTTCTCTATGTAGCTGTATGGCGATATGTTCAGGAAACCTGCAAAGGAATGTCAATAAATTTACATAAATTCTCGATTTTTGTCATAGTGGGAACAAGTTAGTGCGTGACCAACACTAGTTCTTTATATTGATCACGCACTACCTTTTGAATGGCAGAGCATAAACGCATCGGTGTATCCCCCACGCCAAGCCAAAATTAATCCTAATTTTTGACAGGGGCGTACAGGGTAAGCTTTAGTTTGTCAATATGTATGACTGCGACACTGGCGTTCAAAAGTTTAAATGAAAAACATGGTGATCCTGTCTTTGCCAACTTTTTTGTGCAGCACGGGATATGGCGGCTAGTACACACTAAAGCAAAAATCTCTTTTGATATACTAATTGAGGTATGAGGAACAAGATGGAAAGTAGATCCTCTGAACAGGCTGTTTTTGTGCCTGGTGGCCTACTGCCCGATAGTTATTGTCGGCCTGTTGTACGAGTATATTATGTTTATCGAGTGGATAACACTGCTTAAAAGAAGTAGAATTTTTGTTACGGCCTAGTGCACAGGTCCTATGTGGCGGGAATGATGTCGCCACATGCTGACAAAGCCATGGCTAATTCTTTCAATACTCACAGCTGTTGAGCAGATGATGCAGGTCATGCGACAGGAAGGCCTGCTCGGCGGGCGACGCCACCGCTAGCAGAACCACGCCCGTCGCGTTGCACAGCAGAGCGCGCAAGCGAGCCGGACGCGATGTGGAGCTTTGGAAACTGCACTGGAGGACTGATACTGGGCTGTGGATAATATCAATGGGATTTGGATGAACAACATTAGTGTCACTCGGAAATTCGCTACAGTGCATGGTATGTCCAGAAAGCGCCACAGTACACACATTGTGGCAAATAAACTTACTATTGCTGTTCCAGTCTTGATACCAACCACATACAACGAGTAACAGAATAAACGCAATACCTCTTAAGGGGCCATATTGTACTCATCATTATGAACTACTTTTACTATCAGCTGTTCAGTACATTGTGTCGAGTTATGCGCAAATAAATGTATGGGGACATCGAATTTTTTTTCGCGATTTCAGTGTTTGTCCCATAGTTAAAGTTGTTCATAATGATGTTGAAGAGGTATTGCGTTTACTCTGTTACAGGTTGTATTACAATGACCACAACACCTACGGCCCATCAATGCCTTATTCTGATAACAGAATAAGACACTGTCCTGCTCAAAGAGCTAGCGATGGCTAAGTGCAAACAATTAAATATAATATAAGAAAACTTGTTTTATCCACTATTCACCAGATAAAAACATAAAACAGGGCCATGTATTCTTTGGACAGGGAAGCCATAACTCTAACAGCATTATGCTGACTTGCTACGTTAAATATAAAAGTTTGTCTAATAACTTACTCTGTAAAGTCAAGGAAGTTCTTCTGTGGCTCTTTGTCTGCATACTCTTTTGAGCCAATTCTGCAGAACTCCATGTTAGGTACCAATGGATCTGCTTTCTTATTTCTTCCACTCACCTGAAATTCACAGGATATTTAGAGTCTAAAGATGAATAGATAGTGAGAAGGAATATGTCCAGGAATTAAGTGAACATCAAGAGGGATAGACAGAAACGCTTTATGGTAAACCAGCTTCTGCAACTGGATTTCATTGTGTGATAGTCGGATAATTAAAGGTTTACCAATTTTGACATGTTTCCAGGAAACTGAATCTTCAATAAAGTTGAATCTAATTGCCACATAGACAAATAGACCTAGAAAGTGATGAAGAACTAATTGATGACTGCATCTACCTACACCAAATACTTTTTAGGTGCCTTAAAATAAAACTCGTAGGCTGCTTTATACAGGCTGTAACAGAAATAAACCTAAGGCCTAAGGCACCAACAATGAAATTGCGAAAAAATATCGGATGCCCCATTTATGTTTGCATAACTTGGTAAAATTAAGGGCATTTTTTCTGTTATGGCTTGTATATTCACATCAAATATTTGTCTTCCAATAAAGATGTGGCGTGTAGATCACGAGAATGATTCCTCTATGGAAGACTGGCCAAAAGGTTATAACAGCTTTGCTTGGGAATATTAATAACAGCCAGAAAACTGTTCAAAATAATAGTTATTAATAACTTTTAATAATTACAAACGCCGTAAGACTGGAAAATATCGCGTGATATTGTAAAGCATTTTTTCCGGATTATGAACTTAATTCTGAGTCTGCAGTTTTCCGGTGACATATTCAACCCAACTTGTTAAGACAAAATAAAAATGGTAAATGATACTACTTACAGAATTGATAGGATTGATCCATGTAAGATTATGTTTCTCCCTACGCATTGTATTCTTGTTTTCCTAAAACAAACAAATATTTGAGAAAATTGTCTATGACTTAAAAAGTTTTTAGTTTTTATTTTTTTCTTCATACCTGATTTCTTCTGAACCTGGCAAGGAGGTTTTGGTTGATCTTCTTGAAAGCGCTATGGACGGAGATAGCTGGTACATCTTCTGGCACACATTCTGGTTTGTATGACTTGAACAGCCCTAGGAGAACCTGTAGTTGCCTGTACATGTTCTGTAATATAAAAAAAATAAACGGCTTATTTCATTCTGATGGTTTAATCAAAGTTTAATAGAAAGGAAAAAGTGCCTAAAGACTGCTTTTGGACTTTAAAAAAAATCTGTAAAATTGAAAACCTTCTCCATTTTATTTTAGTTATTTTGGCCCAATGTTTTTAAGTTTCTTCCTTGATTGTATTTTTCTAAGATGATCAAACTGAACTATCTGCATATTCATGCATGTGTAACATGGCAACCACATTTATAATAATATCTTCATAATAATATCTTTGGACAGCTCACACATGGTCATCCGATCACAAACTAGGCAGAGCCTGTGCTATGGCAACCGGACAACTGATAAACATACTTGTATGTATGTATGTATGTAACTCGGGCTGGTTTCCGCAACTCCACGACTAAGCGCGTATTTTGCGCTTACATACTTATATATTATATATTTCTAAATACATACATATTATAGACAAATTACACCCAGACACAGAACAAATGATCATGCTCATCACACAAAGATTTGTCCTGGGTGGGAATCGAACCCACAACCTCCAGTTTAGCAGTCAGGGTCACTAACCACTCGACCAACAGGCAGAAATATACAGAAAACAAGGAACACAGATATGTGCAAGAAAACGAAGATAACAGAAGCTCTTCAGCATAGCTTAAAACAGAAGTGGAGATAGGCAGGCCATATAGCGAGGTATGAAGATAAAAGGTGGACCCTCCAAACAACCAAATAGCATGGCCTAGAAGGAAAAAGGAATGTTGAAAGGCAAAGAAAAAGATGGGTTGATGACATCATGTAAACCACAGGAAAATATTGGATGTGAGCTACAGACAAAAAAATATGGAAAAATATAGAGGAGGCTTATACCCTTGGGGACCACTGGTGTGTGAAAAAGCTATAATAATATGGCTGGGAACATTGCAGCAGGCACAGACTGAGATAATGGAATTCTTTGCCTTGCAGCAGCACAGTACAGACTTTGAATAACAATATTTTACTTACCTTTTTAGCCTCTCTTTTCTTGGCATAGTCAAGTAACTCAATAACTCTCCTTCTTGTAACATCAATAGGCTTTGTCAGGGTGTATACTATTTTTATAGCATGTGGTGTCTGTAAAAATTAATACACAATTTTATGTTGAAGATAGTCTGAAACTCAATGAACATAGTCTGAACTATAAAATATTACATGGGAGGCACATGATTACAGCACATTTGGCATGTTCCCATGATATTAGTGGACTTGAATGGGAATATAGCATATCCATACATAATATATACATCCATAATATTATAAATGCGGAAATTTGGATGTTTGTTACTCAATCACATCCAAACTGATGAACGGATCTTGATGCAATTTGGCATAGATGTAGTTTATTGTCTGGAATAACACATAGGATACTTTTTATCCCGGGATTATGTTCCCTTGTGATAATTGTCGACATTCACGCGGGGGGAGCCATGGGCGACAGCTAGTGAGAATATAATGAGAATAAGTAAGGTTGTTTTGGAGACTTACTAGAACTTCATGAGTCAAACTAACATAGAAAACATCATATCCTATGTCCATGGTTTCCATATCAATGCAGTCACATTCCATAGCAGCTAAAAAAAATTGAAAAAATTGAAATGTGTTCTTAAATAATAATTTTCATGAGAAAGATGCTGAAATAATAGGTAGGTAATCATAGGGAAAGGGTGAAACAATTTTTAGCAAATTTCTAACCTGTTAGCCAGTCAAGTAAAAATCCAATTCGTGAAAAAGTTGACTGGTCTTCATATTTAGAAAGTATCCAGCTCAGAGCGTATTCTACGGTTCGGTCCTCAACACTGTCTGAGGGCACAATGCAAGCACCCATACTTGTCCATTTCGTAATAGCTGTAAATGAAACAAACACACACCTTTAGATACACCAACAGGTCAGTCAATCAGGGTCTCTATCGCCACAATATACCAACATTATAATTACTTACGAATAGATAAATTCAACCAAACTTTGAATAAAGTATGAAAATCATTGTACTGCAAGCCATTTGTATCAACTGCATAAGCCAATTCATCGATTTTGTTTTGAAATAAATCTTTGTCAAACCCTTTCTTTAGTGATTTCATGTAATCAATAATTTCGTCCACGTCGGCCATCGTAAATCAATAAATTGAGGTATTGTTTTCCAAGAACCAAAATATTTTTCCACTCAGTTCAAAGAAATTCAAACTCAAAAAAACGTTACGAGTGTTTCTGACAGACGCTTTCAAAATGTAAATACAAAAAAAACCAGAACGGCTATGTGGATATTATTATCATAAATCAAAAACCATCGTACTCCTCTTTCACGCAAAATACCATACTTCAGAAAAGGATGGCGAATAAAACCGCATGTTGTCAATGAATGTAAATTTGTGAAAAAAGAAAAATGGTGGAACGGAATCTTTTTTTAACTGGCAATTATTTGACTTTACTGAAGAGTACTTTACTGTTGAGTGCTGTATTGAATTGTTTGTTTGAATTTCTTATAAATTCAAATGATAAGTGCTACATTGCAGTGGAAATATTTTTTTTATCTAATCATGAGCTTTCTTCGAAAAGTTTTGACTTTTTTTACGGCACGACAAGGCTTGGATTTTGTTTACGGAGATTGTTTGTAAAACCAATTTGTTAATTGAAATCGCAATCAAATAACTATCAGGTATTTGTTATTAAAACATAAAAGGAAGAATAGTATTACACCGACTGATTTGTATAAATTCTAATTGAAAATGTAATTAGTTTGGAAAGGAAAACCGCTTTTAAAAAATTATTAAAATTCTGTCATTTTTTACTTACCTTATAAACGACAACTGAACGCGTCCATGTCTATGGTACAAACATTAAATGTTGCAGTTGGAAAAAGCTGTCCCAATGAGAAAGGATATTTATTCGGACAACCAATAATTTAAATGTTGAACGAAGCGAATTGCGCGCGATACGCGTTCTACAGGGTAATTGAAAATTAGAGTGCTATCTATGAAATGAGATGTGAAGTTTTGCAGCGAGTTTGATCACGGTAACTTGGGAACCTAATTTGTTTTTTTTTTCAAGACTCTTGTGTTCACAAGACAAGTTTAAGAAATTTTCATAGCTTGAACTTTCCGACGCTTAATTTCCAAATGAGTATGTTGCATACTTATATAGTGTACAGAATGAAATAATTCTATTATTTTGACAAATTGTTATTCGAGAGATTAATTCATTCCGGAGCTATCAGAAAAGTATCAGTTTACTATCCAGAGAGGTTATCTATCACACTTAGGAACTACACCTATCACAATTAGGAATTCTTGATCGTGAGGTGGAAAACTTCGACAAATCTTAAAAATTTCGATTTCCCCAAAAACAACCCAACTTGGCCCCTAAGTTAACAAGATCACAATTGTTGCAAATAAGCTCTAGAACATCCCATTTGAAGAAGCGAACTCAATTACCAATCACCCTGTTTAATAAAAATAATAAACTACCAGCATAATGGTAATAAAAATCGAAATGTGTGCTAGGACAAATAGTAGAAGTGAAACTTCAACGGACAATTGGAATTCTCCCTCCACCGCTGCCACCTCTCACCACGCGATATATCGTCTAACCCCTCCACGCGGCCGTAACGCTTTTTCGTGACAGAAAAAATCCTAATACCCCTCGTCTATATAGAAGTTTCACTTCAATAAATGACATTTCTCATCCCTCTTGAGATTTTGGTAACGAATAAATACATTGTTTCGTGTTAGTCAAAAGAAAAAGAATCAACAACTTTTTCAGCTATGTATTCATAAACCTACACTTTATACGCACATATGTTTGTACATGCGTCACAGCGGAGCAGGATGGGGCCACCCTGACTTGAGGCTAAAAATGTACGTTTGTCTAAAAAGTCACAAAATTGATTACTAATTTAGTAAAAGGGAACTTCTCTTATCGAAAGATCCTTCAGTACTTTAGACCAATCTTCAAATGAAGAGGATTCTAGAAGTGTGAAATTAATTTTTAAAACATATAAGGACGGTGCTACAATTTTTGAGCGCTTCTATCAGTCTTGCATCTTATTAATTCTCAGATAAAAAAGATGTCACCGTCTCTGATGGTTTTTATCTTTTTTACAGACGCCAGCACGTCAAGCTACCCGAAACTGTCAAATTTTCCCAATCAACCTTGAACCTAATGCTTCAGAAACAAAGTTGAAAAATCTATTAAAGAAATTTGATAGATTGTTGCAGCTTGATGTGCTAGCGTCTGTAAAATTACACATGCAAAAGCTTAAGACCTTGTTTTGCTTGATGCTATCTCCTATTTTCGCTTTCTTACCTACGTCGTATGAAATGCACCAACACATTTAATTTTCTCTTTAGCTTTTTTAATTAGGACGAAAACTCGCGCAAGCTTGCGTCATCGAATTGGTATGGGCGCGGCCTATGCACCCGCGCCGAAGTCAGAGAAGATAGATCGACACCTCTTACGTGAGTCCACACGTGTTTTATCTAACGCTCTTGTTTTTGCTACCCTTAGTCCCCAACAGGATTAGTCCTTCACTGAAATTCGTAATACTTGTAGAGTTTCCTTGTTTTTGCCCCACTTAGCAAGTAAGCTGATACAGTAACACAAGTACACCCTTCTGTTGACCATATTCCAAATAATTTTGGGTAAGGCGTGAAAGAAAATTAAAGATTGCTCGGCTTTGGCAAAAAATCTTGCTTTTGAATCTTTATTTTTTCAGAACTCTTTTATCTTTTCTAAGAGAAGCATACCTTTGATGCGAAAAGTAACAAGAACGGACGAGGTCCAGACTACTTCGGTCATTCTAGTTGTGCTCATGTTAAATTTAAATAGTCACCCCAGCCTAATCCTTCCTAATCCTATTTGCCTCGCTCGCATACGCATTCAATTTATGAATCCAAAAAATTAATTAAGTTTATCGTGGAATTTTGGATCACAATAGTGGTATCACAGTTTCACTAAGCACCATAGACAAGACGCTTTATATTTTCGCTTCTCTTATTTGAAGTGTCAAAATGAACGAATTGTCGTTTGAAGTAAACAGTATGGATATTTGCCAATTGACTATTTTATAAAATATGTTCAAAATCATATAATCAAGAGTTAACTTTTAGTGTTTAGTAAAAGCCGTCTAAAATGTGGCCCATGCTCCTAAATATGACGCGCGACGAATGTCGCCTCACGCTCCGTAGACTCGGTATATATTTAGTCCTATAAATGGCTTTCATTTTCCCTCCTATGGTTTTCTTAAATTATACTCAACGCGTCGTAGCTAATTTGTTGACAATCGTATAACAAATATGTTTAGTAACTCATAGTATATTCATTTGTTTCTAGAATTGGAAGCCTACTCGAATATGATCAGTGTGTTTAGAGCACAAGGAGCATTGGAAGACAACAGAAAAAAGCTACTGGAAGAACTGCGCGCCGTTTTGCATATAAGCAATGATCGGCATAGCGCTGAGGCGCGCCGCGTGTCTAATGATGAGTTATTAGCTACAATTGCTGATCAGTAAGTTGATATTTAATATTTTCAGTGTAGGGTTGTTGATTTATTTTTAAACACTGTTACACAAAGTCAAAGATGGCTGAGAGTAACTGAAAGTCAAAGGTATTACCATATTGTTCTTGTTTATTGGTATTTCTAATGCATTTTGTGCATAATATTCCTACAAGATTGTTATAAAACTTGATAATTTAAAACTTCTTTTTGTGTGTTCTATTGTTACATTATTGCATCTCAGCCTTGTGGATGTATATTTGGTTTGACAATGTGGGTTGACCACTGCTTTTTGTTAAGTTTTTGTGTATTAAATGTATTAGAAAGTTATTTTTGATAATATAAAATTTTGACAGATAACCTATTCATCTGAAATGTCAAATTATTTTTAATAATTTCTTTTTCTAACTCATTAAAAAGTTTTGTGAATTATATTTGATGTAAAAAAAGTTATATGCTATTTTCATGCGGCGTCTTTTATGTAGTTACACCAATTACTGGTTTACATAATACAAATAATTTAAAACATCTAAGAATAAATACTTAAATTATTAATGAACCATTATTACCAATGAGGTTTAATACATTGGATATCACAAATTAAAATTGTAGCATCATTTTAAATTACAAAATTGCATATATTGTATTTTTAGTTTAATAAAACTGCAAACATTGACTTAATTCTCTATGATAAGTTTATATTAATGTTTGTTATTATTACTTCAACAAATAGGTTATCAGGTCCAAACACAGGTTTAGCATGGATCAGCGAGGGTCGGAGACGGGTGCCGCTCATGCCCCGAGGGATTGCACAGACCATGTACACAGAAATAGCAGACAAGGCTGCTGAAGCCGCTGCTGCTGAGAATAAGGAGATTCAAAAGAGACTTGAAGCTGAGAAACTCATAGCTCCCAAGTCCAATGAGGAGGAAATGCCGGATGCTGAGGGCCAGACCGCCGAGAGCGCCCTCACATCTAATGATACCATGGATGAGACCATGTACCCTCCCATAGCTATGGAAGATCAGACAACTAAAGTGAGTTTTGTTCTGACAATTTTTTTTTTTCATTTTCATTTAAAATTCAGAAATATTCTAAATAATATTCAGTTAAGTCATAGCCCAAAGAATTTTCTCAGCCCTAAAACTTCATTCAATAGATTTGCATCTGGGTTCTTACTTCTTACATAACATCAATAAACTGAGCTGTATAATAAGTCATAAAAGTTTAAGTTAGGTCATAATAACTGTGCATGGTAACTGAAAAAAAGCAGATTTATAAAAATCAATGAGAGTTTTTAATTTTTCCACAACTTTCTGATGCCATAAGGACTATCTTAATAAAAATTATACAATTTTGTATAGTGTGTTAATGTTTTTTAATATATAACTGTAATTTCCTTAAACTTTTCTTTTAGATTTGGGAAACGGAGCTTGTGAGTCGAAAGCGAAAAGTTCCAGAGAGTGGTGCAATACCAGACGAAGCCAGCACTCCTGTCAAAAATATGAGAAACATACCTGTCAACACCAACCAAAAACATTTGAATCTGTCACAGATTTATTCTAAGTTCTCACAACCAGCCACAAGTGAGTGGTTTTACATGTTAAAATATTTAATTATTTGTTGCTTCATGAACAAAAAAATATTTTTGAAATACCTACAGAGCTTTCTATAAATAACCAACAGAAATTTTCCAGTATGTTGTCTAACAATAAAATATTTGTGCACAGGTAAACCATCAGGGCAGTCAAAACACTCTTATAATCAAGTAAGCAAAGTGTCAACCAGTAAACCGAGTCAAAGCCACGGCCCGCGCTCGACGCCGCATAAGAGCAGGTCTCATAAAAGTTCTAAGGGTGCACAAATTGTATCTAAATCGCATATGAAAAAACAAGAACTGCCACCTTCTCCTAACAAACAGTACAATCCAACCTCTATGCAGATGGAGTATTCAGGCCCTCCTAACACTTTCCAAGCTAGTTATGCTCAATCTATATTAGGTAATAAAACAAAACCCGACTACTTGGACGAAATAAAAACTAAAGTATTGTCTTCCCCGGGAATGGTGACGGACTCGCCGACCATGCAGCTACTGACGCAGCCCGCCACCGTCCCGCACGAGCTCGACGTGTCGGACAGCGCGCATCCCGACGACCCCGCCTCCCTGCAAGCGCAGAGCACTCCCATCACTCACAAACATACAATATCCGGAAAGCCTTGCCAACTTATCATAAAGAATCGCGGTGAAATAAGCACAGACAAAAAAGTACAAATGTCTGACCTCAAGTTAATACAAAAGCCCTCCGAGGGGATAAAGCTATTGTCTAACAGGCAAGTAGTCATCGCACCGAGTTCGGCTCAGAAAGCATTGAACACGCCGGGAAAACTAGTGACCACTAAAGTGATCGGTTCGATACCAAAATCGCGTAGTACGAGCACGCCCCTTATGTCAGAGAAAATGATTGTTGTCTCGAAACCTTCGTCGGAAAATAGAAATATGCCCAACTCAAAAGTAATAATAACATCCGCCGTCAGCACGCCGCACAGGGACGCCCACCCAGCTAGTACAAACAGCATATCAAACAAATTTACAGAAACACTTACCCCTAAGGGCATTCCTGCCACTGACCTCAAAGTATCAGCTAAAGCAGTCGTTTTGAATCCTAAATCAGGGCAAAAAATGGTCGTATTACCGGCAAAAGCTCGAACGAAACCGGGAAACGACGGACAGATACCTCTAATACATTTCAAGGGTATACCAACCGCCATGAAGTTAGTACCAGTGAGTTCCCAACCTATTACACAAGTTCCGAAAGCGCCCGCTATGACTGTGATGTCTAAACCTTCAACAGTTAGCTCAATTCCATCGAATACCAAAATCGTTGGTGTTGAGACAATTAAAACCGCGAACTTAGCGGATATTATACCAGTAAAGGGTTTACCACCCGTGACAACTCCTAAAATTTCCAATCCGATTGTTCGACCATCTAGTGCAAAAGGCAGTGTCATAGTAGTACAAAAGGGCACACCGATAGGCAAAGCTTTAACATTCGCTAAAAATGGGAACGACATGTCTAAAGTAATAATGGGTAAAAATGTTAATCAACTACTGCAAGCGTCGAAAGCTGACCAAGCCGAAGCAGGCAAGTGTTCGGGCAATGTTATTGTATTAGAGTTGAACAACGAACAGTCTGGTCGCACTACTACCATGTCAGAGATATTAGACAGTCGCGCGAGTAACGCACCTCGCGTTTCCGACGAGGGCAAGGTGTCTCAAATTACCCCAGAAACACCAGTATTGTTTGAAAACCCAATGACAGAAGAAACTTGCAATGCAAGCAGCTTAGATTCTACTGTTGGAAGCATAGGAGAAATAGTACCTATGGAAGAGGGGGGCTTATCATTAATTGAAAAAGATGAAGGCAAATCCAATTTCACTAAAGAATCAGAAGGTGTCAAAGATTCGTCGAGCGTCACTGACTGGGAAATGGAACTTGACACAGTCTCGAGAAAGGGCAAAGACGAGGACAAGTTAAATTCCTTACACCTAGACCTGGGCATGTCCAGTGACAGCGACACTGAGTACATGTCCACCAGTCACAAGTCAAAAACTAAACATTCATCACAGGAGGAGAGCATGCAACGGGCAACACCAAGCGGTAATCTTTACATTTGATTCCACCTTTATTTTTATTTTTGTTTGTTCTTCTGATTAATTTGTAAGAAAACCTAAATATTTGTTCAGGTGAGAGCAGCGAAATGTACAGCAGTTCGAGCGCAATGACCCTCGCGACCAGAACGTTACTCAGCCAGCTGCAAGACGAAGGTTCGTCGAGTAACGATTCGTCGTTCGCTCTTAAAACTAAAATTGAAAAACTAAAAGAGATCGATTCTAAACTGGATAAATCAGAGTCCGAAGCACTTACGAAAGCGAAAGAGAAACTTTCCGAAAAAGTAAGAGAAGCTCAATCACAACAGAAGAGAATAGACATTTATAGCACTGCAATCACTACTACGGATATAAACCTAGACTCGTTCTCGTATCTGGACGAGGGCGACATGATGGCGGGGGACGACGTGTTCGCCGCGGTGGAGGCGAAGGCGCGCGAGGCGAGGCGAGCCGAAGCGATCGACGACCAACTAAGCCGATTATTAGGCGAAGACTCGGCTAACTCGACTGACTCACAAACTGTAAGTGAAAGTATGCCTTTAAATAAATAAATAAATGAGCAATAAAATAGGTTAAATAAAATGATGGAGCCTGTGGAAGATATCCTAAATAAAATGTAATGAACTTAGAGTAAGCGCGGACATATAATGTGAAGTGAAAAGTGGTGACATTGTCGGTCTCGAGGGAGGCGTGATCATAGTGCTGTTTTGTTTGTTCTGTTAAAATATACAGTTTTTTAAAGGTGTTTGTATACTATCTGCGTATTATATATTTCCCTTCGTAATAAAGAGGCTAGCAGATTGAAAAAAACAGCTTAGTAGTAGTTTGGGGATATGCAAATAATCTCATCTGCAAAAACATGTTAGATCTTAAAATCCGCAGTAAAGTTTTTATTTCTAAATAACATAAACAGTTTTCAATTGTTACCATTTGAAACACTACAACTACTCAATAAAATATAATAATAATCTTCAAATATTCAGTAGGTTTAGTTTACACATACTCAAGTAAAAGTTTTGAAATAAAACATAGTCATGAATAACATATAACTTATTTATTCATGTAAATTCATACAAGTTTGCATTTGCTAAGCTACATATACAATCAAGGTAACTTATATTTTACAGTAACTAGGCGTATATTGCTTTTATGTGCATTTAACTGCAGGTCAGTAAGTAACCTGCATTCAAAAAGTGCATATTTTATAATAAGTTTATGCAATGACAATGCATACAATGTAGTACAATTTCGGGCCGTATAAAATGGCACAAGGAGTTATAGAAAAAAAAAAATCTTCATTTCAATAATCAAATTTTCATTTCTTGTGCTGACACTGGAGTGTCACTAATATTGCAGTGGCCCCCAGTTTGACCACGGAGTCCAACTACTGTGAATGTATTAATGTAAAACCTTTTGAATTATGTTTTATGGACAATACTAAAATGTTTTACTATTTTTTTGTTGCTTCTTAAAAAAAAAAATGATTTAAACATTTATTACCAAAATATTACAAAGCTTTTAGTTACATTGGCCCCAAACTAGGCAAGCCTGTATCTTGGGTACCAAAATCGAGAGTTTAAAACGAATATGTGAAAAAATGGTCCATGTATCCAACAGCAATAGTTTAATATTTTCTGAAGGTGCTTTTTAGAGTCTTTATTTCAGTTATAGAAGCTGATGGCAATTGTGTGAGTGTACCAGTTTAGAAATATTGGGATTAACGTAAATACAAATTCTTGACGAGTTACGATAAACCAAGTAACGAACAGTAATGAGGGTAATGTTTTCCGAAAGGGCTTTTTAAGTTCTTATTTTATGTCATGGAAACTACGATAAATTATGTCCCAGTTTTGAAATATTGGAAAAAACGTAGGTACACGACGACTGAGGATGAACCGTGTAACCAAGAGCATTGAGGCTAACACTATCTAAAGGGGTTTCTTAAGGAAGTATTCGTACCAAGTTTGAAGTATAATAGCCCAAGGAATAACATTTTTCATATAAAATTCCACCCCCCATTCTGCCCCTTTACGGGAGTTTCCTAAAATCCTTTCTTAGCTGAACGTCTTCTACTCATAATCTACCTACGCGCCAAAATCTCTCAATCTCCATAGGTCAAGTATTCGAGATTTCGTGATTAATCAATGACCTTTCGCTTTCATATTATAGAAGGTAGCTTCTACCAGCGGTTGCGCCTGTGTTAAAGCTGAAAATTATTCCAAGAGAACATACTCCCAGGCTATAAAAGTATCATGAGCCCAAGCTTTTCCTAGTGCCAAGTTTCATCCAAATCTGTTCAGCCGTTGAGTCGTGAAGAGGTACCTAACAAACAGACAGACAGAGTTACTTTTACATTTATAAAATTAGAATGGTTTTTTGCACAAAACTATTCCAATAAGGCCGCCCATTGTGTCACCCTGTGTAATGTTTTCTTTTATTCTATCTTTTCTGTACTGTAGGTACATAATAAAGGGTATTCTATTCTATTCAATAAGCCTGTAATGCATCAGATTATGTGTATACCTCACCGAGGTATACATATAATCTGTTATTTTTTTAAAAATAAAAAGTAACAGATTTTAATTGGAAAGCTTTAGTTATATATCTTTTAATAATGCAATCCAACGGTTTCATACTTATATGTTCACAGTAATCGGATTCCAAGGTTTTCATTCTATAGGCGTTAAAGGCACTCCACTATAAAGCGAGTAGTGAGTTTCAATGGTAATATCATATTCTCAAATAAATGTGTGGTTGTTTGGTTTTAAAACAATTATTTTTATAAATAAAATATGGGACCAGCATTACCACATAACCACATTCATGTCAAGTTTTCTGCTTGGTCCCGCATATATTTTACTGTGGAATGTAATTAAAAGAATAGATTTAGTTTACCAAGGCAACTTTCTCATGGATACATTAGATATACATTAGAACGCACAAATTGTTTCTAGATTTTTAGTTCTTGATAATGATTTTTTATTATTTTGTTATGTTACTTACCAATCAATGATTCTAAATGCAATAACTGCAAACGGCCTCTTAATTAGTTTTAATTTGAATGTTTAGGTTTGTTTTTATGACTTGGTTTATATAAGACTGGTATTATCTATCTTATTGTGGAAGTTCAGGGTGGAGACACAGCAACAATGTTACATTAAAGATAATACCACTACTTACTACATACTGATATATCTTACATACATTAATAATATAGATTTGTTTATATACATTTCCTTTTAGGTTTCATAAATAGAGTCACCTGTAATATTTAATCACATAATTTATTTCACAAGTTTTTCACAGTTGTTATTATTCTATTAAAATCTACCTAGGGTGCGATAACAATTTCTAAATATGTATAGCAAACAGCAATAATTTTATTTTGATAATAACATGGTAAGAAATCTAAAGGTGTACATAATATTGTAAAATAAAACGGTTTTATAGCATAATAAATAGCCCAGTGTAGAGTAGTAGATTTAAATGATCACACAATGCAATACATCGACATTTTGTAATATTCTAGACACTAATTACATTCTGTTTAAAAACGATCCAACTAGACATACAGACCTTCTATTGCCTACATAAAATCAAATATTCGATAACGGTGTACCGGTTGCTGTTCAAATCAGGTCAATTTAGTAGTTCTAAATAAAATAGGTATCTAAAATATTTTTCGGTACTTGCACACAAGATTTTAACAAGAAAAACTAATGTATTTTCAGTCATTATTTTGCAAAATAGGGTTGTGGAAATTTTAGAACTTAAAAAAAAATTAAATAAGAAATTTAAATTTCTATTTTTCTTTAAATTACGAGAAGTACAGTTTGTTGAATGAACTTTTGATAATCTGGTAACAAAACATACGTACCTACGTATTATTATAGACTTTTTAAAACAGCTATTATGGATAAACCATTAATTACACTTAGTTCATTCGGTAATAGAATATCGAGTCAAAATAAACAGTATGGCAAAACTGCACGAATGTTCTGTTCGATATCTCGATATTGAAACACGATGAAGTAGAGGAAAAAGTAGGTACCTACAGATTTTCTAAACTCATATTTCATACTTGAAGTATGTACAATTAGTCTAAAATTGTGTTGAGATCTCGATACCCCAGATACCATCAGTGAAGTTTCGTCAAATAATTTTATTTGACTTTGTATTCTTGGTTGCAATGTAGGTATGACAATGTGACAAAAGCAAAACACATTGAGTGAGACAAAATTAAGCTTTTATCTCTCTACCGGAATGTATCTGTCACCGGATAATTGCAAACTACGTAAGATTACAAAATATCTTGAGAGATTGTAAAATCTCGATAAATTGTCAAATGAACACTGTCTTGTTTTGCAATTATAGGTACGAATCAAAATCTTCTATTATATAATTTCTCCCTGCGTTCCGAGAAATTGTGGACCGACATAAACTGGCGACGAATCAGCGCTCTGGTACCTATACAATTTATCTGTTTTGGTGTGATAGTTAAATTGGAAACTTGCCTCCCCTCATTGGTCTTTGTTTTCTCTGAACAGACCAATGAGAGACTTGTGCTCTGATTGGTCGCCATTTTATGTCAGTCCACAATTTCTCTGAATGTCTTCGAGAGATTATAGACTATCAAATTTTGATGCGTAAAAAAGTAAGTATTCCAAATGATCAGTTGACAATTTATCGAGAGTTTACAATCTCTCAAGATATTTTATATTCTTACGGAGTTTGCCATCTGCCGGTGACATATCCATTGGAACCTTAAAATAGGCCTAATGCCCATACTATTGTTTTTAAACTATTACTAAATTGCTATTGATTTTTAACCAATTATACACTTACCAACGTAATGAGCGTGGATGCGGCACGCTGGTCGAGGCTGACGGTCGCGACGAAGACAGGCAAGAAGGAAGGTAGTCTAATTATATTTACAGGTTGTCTTTAAAATTGTGGTGCTACACGATACTTACGTTTCTCTTAATCAGGACATTTGACGTATAAGAAAGGTTTGTGATTGTGTGATTTGATTTACACAAGTCGAATTAAGTATAGGTTTAAATGTGACGCTTAGAAAATTAAGTGTTGACTTATATTTTGGAGTTTAAGGTTTTACCCCCTCAACATTCTTCCACTAAAGTAATGAGCATCATTTATGATCATTGTAGACATAAGCCACGGCCTCACTGACATCAGAAGAGCCCGAAACAGAATCGGACCTTCGAGATAAATGGAACCTCAGAAATTGAGGTGTGTATATTAATGGTACATATTTCTTGCTTTAAAAAGAATGGATGGTACATTCTAAAGAAATTGTGCCATGGGTAGCAATTAGTTCGTTCTATGACAAATTTGTAAATATTAGGTACTATAATGTTAATGTTACTTATCTTTATTAAAAAAATATCATTGACAAGTGTCAACTAATAAAAATGTATTAGTATATTTTGTATCATAATAATGTGCGACAAAGCATTTTTGGAAAGTCAAAGTCTATGTATGTCCTACAATAAACTGATTTAGTTTAGCGAAATGTTAATAGGTTTATGTGGATATTGGATGCAGGTGAATTTGATTAAGATTGTTACCACGATGCAATAAAATTGTGGATAGAATGTGTTCCCTTTATATATAACGTTTCCTTTAAGGATTCATTTATTGTGTAGTATATAAATTCTTGTTACATGCCATGGCAATGTTAACGATTGACCTGCATCAGTTTATTTTGTAAAAAACATAGAATAAGATGTTTATTTGTTTCGTCAGCTGTAAATATTTTGCGTAGAAATACTTAGTACCGTCGTAGAATCAAACATGTTGATACAATTTTCTGTGTTTTTTCGCAAGTTTATTTTTATCTACTTATTTTAACGAATAAAATTTTAATCAAACTTATGAAGTTTTTCATACCTACTACAGAAGGTAGATTAGATTATGGACGCGGTACATACAGGTACCTTAACCATTGTACATGTTATATATATTATATAATATTATACTTTTATGCAGCTGAGTTAAGATTTCTGGATCAACTGTGGTTAGAGTACCTACTAGAAAGCCATAAATGCTAAAAACATTTTCTCACACATTTCGAGAAGAAACTGACTGTTCTTTTAATCTGATCTCAGTTAGACCAAAATAGTCTTTGTACTCTACAAGTCTATACTAACTACATTGATGAGCTCATAAATAATATTCCTCAAAACTTGAAGGATACAATCTACATGGTTATGGTACCCTTTCAATGTCCCGTCTCAACAATCCACCCTATACATTTCTACACATACCATACAAAGCAAATAATAAAAAAATGAAGGTACAATAAAAAATAACGAAAATCCGTAAAAAGATAACCCCTTATTCATAAACGTCTTATTAAATTTCTATTTTCTTTAACGTTTATCACATCTTTGTAACAAGGACATGTAGAATTGATATAAGATTTTTATGTATAAGAGGGATTTTTTCATTTTAATTTTAGAAAATAAAATGTACATGACATACAAAAGTATATGATAAAAGCAATTTAAAAAAATAAAATCAATAAAAACAAGCTGGTTTTATAAATACTGTGTTCTTTCGGTACATTGGAGTAGAATCTCGTAGTGCAATGTTACATGGTTTTGGCCGCCTCCGTACCTGAAATGCTAAAAGTAAAAAAAGTATAAATACTTCGCACTACTACTTCGCAATGATGCTGAAATTCATGATTAATCATGTGATATGAATTCATTTAGTGTCTATGGCATTCTAATTTGAGTCAGTCAAATAACTTACCCAAAGTTTTTATAGACCTTATGCCCCTGTCAGATTTAAAAAGTTCTATACAACGTGTAACAGAATAAATGCAATACCTCTTAAGGGGTCAGGTACTCATCATTGTGAACAGCTGATTTTTTTCGCGATTTCGACAACCCCGAAATCACGAAAAAAAATCTCCCAAAACAGTTCCATAGTAAAAAGTTGTTCATAATGATGAGTACAATGACCTCGTAACAATTATTGCGTTTACTCTGTTACACGTTTTATACTACTATTAGCCCTTGATTTTGGACAATGACTTCAGGTGATAAAGCAAGAGGGAAAAATAATAGACAAAATCTTTTTGGTGCGCAAATATTAAATAAAAATTGAAAATTACCTAAACTGTTTTATATGCTGCAATTTAAGATGAAACTTTGTGAATTGCCTCCGCGACGTAGTCCACGTTCTTTGAAGAGATGCCAGCGACGGAAATACGGCCGTCTTTAGTTAGGTAGATGTGGAATTCCTTAGTTAGACGCTCGACCTGGAAATAGTACAAGAGTGCAACATAGTACCCAAAAGAAGAAATGTGAACAGAAAAAAGTAGGTATTTTGTCAATGCTAGAAATTCTTGATAAATAATGTTTTAGTACTTATAAGCAACTAGACTAATAATCTCGAAATTATGTACAAACGCGAATAAAACAAAAAAATCATTGGTCATCAAAAAATTCATCCACATCGCTGTCAAATTTTGTCAATTGGTTAAATTTTTAGTCCATATGTAACACTATACATTGATAAATATCGTGAAGTAGATGATTCATGAGTACGAAATGTATGGGAACAGTTTTTTGCGATTTGTGGGTTTTCTAGTAGGTACTCTAACCTGTTGGTCCGAAATACTTTTTTGATCCTTATTAGAAACTGGAACGATCGGGAGTAAAAAAATCTTGTTTAGCGTATTTCTTTTGTTTCAAAATATTTATTTTACCAATTAAGTACAAAAAAAGTTTGGAATAGTCTCATAAGAATATTTTGTTTTATCGGTCAACCCGCCCTTACTTCTCCGACTCCAAAATCCACTCTGTATAGGAATCGTGGCTATAATGGTATTACTGCACATTCAAAGATAAACAACAGATCCATTTCTGTTGTAATTTTAGATTTGTTAGTGTTTTAGCGCGGCATTGTAGAACTTGAAGAGATGTTTTCAAATTATCATTTGGGTAAAATGTTTGTTATAATTTGCTACGTCTCAGAAGTGAAAATATTTATTTAAGAATAACTACTACAATAAGTTACAATTGAGTTTCTAAAACTTAAACCCGTGTTTCTTTATTTTAGGAACTTATATATATATTGCAAAATGTCGATCAATTTTTAATAAAAATGAGAGATCATTCAGAATCTTCTGAAGTATAATCCAATGCTATAAAAATAACTCGTGCCAGAAGTTGAAATATTAACTTGTCAGTAAGATAGTAGCAGGGCAGGAACAGGGGGCATCCTACATACAGACACCAGCACATCAAGCTACAACAATCTATAAATAGATTTTCAACTTTATAACTAAAGCATTAGGTTCAAGGATGATTGGGAAAATTTTACAATTTTGGGAAGATTCATGTGTTGGCGTCTGTACAAAATATCAATCGTCACTCATGACTTCATGAGGTCAGATTCAAAAAACGTGTATGCGAAGAAAAATTTGTCGCTTTTTATCAAAGATATTGATTGGATTGTGAAGGGAACAATGTGAAAGAAAAGTGAATGAATGATGGGCGATTGTCAGGGGAGAATGGAAGAAGAAAGCGTGTTACGCTGGAAGCAGGAAGGCAATGATGATTTAGTAAAGATAAATGTATCGTTAGGGTATACTCCTATGCGCATATTATACTTATTAGCCTGAAACGGAGTAACGATTAGATAATTATGATATTAACTTTTGAACGACATTGTTACGTATACATGACAAGCAAGCGCGTGCCCTGTACGCCAAACGTCACAAATATGTGACAAAAAGTATGGCGTCGGGGCACGCCGCTCTGGCGTTCAAAAAAATATTTTTTTGGACCCAGGCAAGCATTGAGATAGTAACTATCGTCGACAGCAGCCACGAGCCTCGATCAACAACTGAGACGGCTATTACTATGCAGTTGTATCAAGGGTTTGATGCAGAAAACGGTACTTCTGCAAACGGCTGTATTGTTAGGAGGTTCGTCTCTCTGGCAGGACTGCCAGCAAATAAATCACGGCTATACGGTTAAGTATATGCAATTATACGAAATTTGATCGCATTAGGTATACATAACCATTCTATATATCGATTTTGATACAGATTGAGCGTCCGCTCACTTTGAATAAGAACTTTGAAAAAAGCAAGAGGCGAACTCACGTTCCATTTCATGCCGTATTCGTTTGTATCGAATTATACGGAATGATCATGGATACAATACACCGTCCGATTATACATATTTTGTATCCAAATATACGATCTGGCAGCCCTGCTCTCTGGAGCCTTGAGCCTCGGTAGTTTAGACCCGGTTTACAATATTGGAGTGCTACTATTTTTTAAACATTTAAAAATGTAGTCCGGTTGATTTTTCAATGAATAAAGAAGGATAAAGTACAAACCTGGTCGGGTTTAAGTCCAGTGTAGCAGAACATGCCGATTTGGTCGGTGATGTGGTTCCATTGCTGTTTGTTGCCGCGACCCTCGATGCCTTCACGCAGCTTCTTGCGCATAGAGATGATACGGTCAGCCATTTCTTTCACATCAGTCAACCTGTGAACACCATCACATTTTTGCTATTTTATGTGAGTAGTGTGAGAGGGAGATGGAGTAACGGGACAGATTGGGTAAGCTCTCTCTCTCATGGACGCTGTAAGGTACGTACCTACTCATTTCAAAAAGATACATTCGCCCACGGGTTTATCGGAAATAATCTCCAGGGAACGAATCTCTAATCAAAAAATCATCAAACTTGTAGCGGTTTAGGCGTGAAAATGTTACAAACAGACAGTCAGACGGAGTTACTGTTGCATTTATAATTTTATAATTGTGGTATTGTTACAGTAAACAAGTAGTCAGGAGTCGATCAATTGAAAAAGGCCTATGTACTACGCCCAGTGGGCGTCTCTTGGCTGAAGTTACCCATTTACTGAATGTCATCAAACTTTTTTTTTAATATCATATAGCCACAAGTAACTCACCACATCTGGTTAAGTTCCGGGCTGTTGAGGATCTCGGAGACGATGCGCGATCCGTTGATGGCGGGGTTGGAGTAAATTGTGCGGATCATGATCTTAACCTGGGACATCATCTTGTCAGCGGTTTCCTGGTCTCCACACAAGAATGTGAGCGCACCCACACGCTCGCCGTATAAGCCTGGAACAGCCAGAGGAATTTATTTGACTAAATGTTCATATCATGATCAGCAAATAAAACCTTTATAGGTCAAACCCAAACCATTCATTTCAGTGAAATCATCATCATCATACAATTTTAAGTCGTCAAGGGAACGATATTCGAACCAAGCCGTAGATTTCTAAGGAGAAGAAGTGCATAATATACTTCAGGAGTCATTATTTCGACTCGTAAGTCGATGTGCAAACAATTTTATTTCAATAGTAAATGAATAATTTATAATAATAATATTTTTTCATAATTTTTTACTGTAAAAACAACAGCGCTAAAAATCCGTTAGCGATAGTCAAAACGCGCGCTTTAACATAAACCCGATCCGAATATTTCAAGTTACAATACAAATAAAAAAAAACATTCCTAATACGTAAATGCCATTTTCTAGTGAAGTTGTAAAAATATCCCATGAGGGTAAACGAAAATCGACCCAATTGACGTCATATAAAAAACTCTGATAAGATAACAAGGTCTGAACTGTAAACAGTTCATCGTTCACAAACAAGTTAATATTGTCTGACATCACGACAAGTGGGTGATTGACGACAGATCAATAAGCTACCGGTATTGCATCGTTTTTATTAACAGAACCTAATCAGAATGTTCGTAACAACGTAGTTTATGGCATGGAATATTAACTTTTTCAATTGATTTATGAATTGAAGTGAGATCATATAGATAGTCATAACTTTACTTGGGTGGCAGCGGTAGGGGCGTGTTAATACTGAACATTTTCAGGGGAAATTCTCACATACACAAAATGTTAAAACACGTTTAAATTCCCTACACGTTTTTTACCAGGTTTTGACATTCCTTGACGCTGAAATGATGTTGCTTTTTTGCTTTGCAGCTTTTTAACAACGAATTCTGGCCTTCCGGATTTTTTCTCCGGCTTAATGAAAGTGGATCCCTCGGCCCGTTTCTCTGATAGAATGATGAATAAAAAGTTGCGTGCTCAATTTACAGGTCAGAATTTCATTTCAAAATATGTGGATAAATGAATTGGTCTCCTTTTCTTAAGTTCAGTTTTTAAAATTTTATTTATTGTTAATTGCCATCCCCTTAAAGTGTACCCACTACCTACCTACTACATTTTCATGAGTTAAATATCGGAATGGAAAAATGGTATCTTACTGATACTGACGATACTGTAATCCGGTACCTTATATCTCACAACTATCTTCGTGACACATCATAAATATTGCGTCACGACAATTTGAGAACCATCCGATAGGCGATAACTAACATAATTCATCAATGTCGAGTGCATCGTTTCTGCACGTGTATCACTCCGATCATAATTTGTTCCTCATAAAGTAACATTTATTTAACAGACTGTTCTTTCCTTCCAGCTGACCCTGGATCAGTTTAGGGGGTGGTGGAAAATTAACACTCCCCTGCACAAAAGATATCAGCCATGTACAGTTATGATCACAAATATGTAATCCTTTTTCTCATCAAATGACTTCTTCCGCTCTAGGTGGAGCGGAAGGGCGTGTCAGACTCTTACTGACTCAAACCCATCCATGTTCCCTCTAAAGCCCTTTGCGTTCCAAGGTCGCGGTGACCCTTTCGAACAAATTCCGCAACCCTGGCAGGCTCTGGCCCTAGCGGGCCCCGTCTCTTAAGAACACAACGCGCCATCGACCCGGGGCTGGTGGTGATCGGACAGCGAGCCACCCAACGCTCGCCGTCCGCAGGCCCGCGCCTACGGTGGCCGGGGATCGCCCTGCGACTCCCGACGCCTGGGGCGTCTTCTTCTGTAGCGGCGGTTAGGGCGAAGGCCTTGTCTCTCCCAAACATCTAACCCTGAGCACTTCAAAAGGTTTCAACCATAATACATGAACACACTTACCCATATTCTTGGCAAAACTCTGTGCTAACATCAACTGATGACCTTCCTTTTCGAAGAGTCGCACGGCAAAAGCGTCATTGTCAACGCTGCCTGTGGCGAATCCTTGGTACGCCATGTCGAAGAATGGGAAAACCTTCTTCTCTTTGATGACCTGTGAATTTCAGAAGGAATTTGGTACAAAGGCTCGCGCGATTGCTGAGTTTGGAGGAGCAGTCATGGCTTCGACGCCCAGGTCCGGCAAGTATTGTTGGTTTTTCCATAAGGAATTTCGCAGGGACGGCCCGGAGTTTAGAAGTTGATCTCTGATACCCCCGTGCTTCGAAGAGTAATTTGGTTCTTTCCTGAGCCTGATCTCTCTCCGGTTGCATCGAAATGCCGACTCATCGGACTATGAGTGATGGAAGCGGGGAAAGCACCAGTGTTTGCAGACGATTGTGCTCGATTATATCTCCCGCGTCCGGCTAGTCTCCGCTGAGATTGGCTGCCACGACCGAAATTCGATCAGGAATACTAGGTATATTGCAAATATTTACCTTTGATAGTTGCTTCCATTCCTCCGGCTTAGGGTCGACTCCGGTGGGATTGTGGGCGCACGCATGCAGAAGAATGATGGAGCCTTGTGGCATTTTCTACAATATTAAAAAATAAAACTTTTATACTTATACTAATACTATAAATGCAAAAGTCTGGATGTTTGGATGGATGGATGTCTATTACTCAATCACGTTAGAACGGCTGAACGAATCTTGACGAAATTTGGCACAGAGGTATACTTTTCATCCCGGGAGTATGTTCCCTTGGGATAATTTTCGACATTCACGCGGACGGCAGCTAGCAAGTAATACATTTTATTCTTATGTATATATAGGTAATCACAAGATCGTGGCTTGATATAGCCGTATGACTCTCTATACAAGTACTTTTAATAATAAGTTACCTCATTGATTATACCTACATAAGAGTAATTCATACACTTGCTTCTGTAAGCCAACATATTCAGGGTCGTTCCTGACTTATTGACTATAGGTATTGTTGTACAAATAACAACGATAAGGCCAAGCTATAATGAGTTTATTTCCATTGTTTTAGATTATTGCTCCTATAAAACTAGCTATTAAAAAGTCGATCTTGTGAGAAGAATGTTGGATGTCTAGCCTAGGAATTTTAGACGCTTATAGGGGCAAGTGTGATATTTCCTTCCGTTTATGTTTAATAACAAAAAATTGTTTGTCTGTAAAGTCGGTTTACGGGCGATAGTTTAACGTGACAATGTCATGTCATAACAAAACATTGATGAAATAATCGTAACGTTACAATGAGTCATCATTTTTCGTGCGTGCAGCCGGCGTTCATCGATTTATTAGACGTTGCCACGTCAAAAACAATTTTACTTAAAATAGGTTCGACATGCTTAAGATCACGCCGTTATTTCGTGAACACCGGCTTTATCGTATTATCTAACAAGAAACAGTAAATATTTTTTTTGCTATAAGTAGTTATTCCAGTTTTATCTAGTTGTAATAAATATGATAACTTGAGTTGAATACCTATAAGGGGCTATCCATAAATTACGTCACACGTTATGGGGTGGAGGGGGCCGACGAAGTGTGACATTGTGTGACAAGGGGTGGGAGGGGTCCTAAATTTCGTGACGTCACATTTCAAAATCAAATATATTTAAATGAGGATTTAAAAACGTAATTTGAACTATTAACGAAAAACTTAAAAATATTTTTAGTCTTATCTGTATTATCATAAAGTTTCAGTTTTTTGCTTTTTTTATTTTTTAATGTTTGATTTGATGTTGATTTTATTAAAAAATAAATAAATCTGGTATAAAATAATGTCGGAAGTGCTGTTTCAATTTAATAATTTCGAGATATTTTACAAAATATTTCACGTCACACTAGGGAGGGGGGAGTCTCACAAATGTGACCAGCTGTGACAAGGACGGGGAGGGGGTCATAAACACATAAAATTCGTGTGACGTAATTTATGGATGGCGCATAAGTGCTGACAAGAATAGTCGAGTTCTAAAAGAACTCATTTGGTTTGCGTCTACCTAAGCAGACTAATACTGGGACAAATTAAATTAGTTAGCTAAACTCGAACGTGATGGGTGAAAAATCTAAACCGACCATTTCAAGTAAGTAACTCCGCAATCAGCAGTCGTTGACCTCGTAGGCAGCTGAAGTATTCGATATCTATCACTCCTTCCGAATTACAAGTTACTCATTAGCATTTAGCATATTAGCATAAACTATCAGCTGTATTCCAACTAAAGCTTAAAGGGTATTTGACAAAAAAATCTAATTAGTTCATCAGATAGATTTTCAAAAAATATTGGACACGTATTTTTTATTTCGTCACTTACTAGTACACTTCTTACTGGAAAGTGACGTTACAAGCCCCCATTCCTTATCTTTGATGCGTTTTATCTTCGTAATTTTTAATTGATTTGATAAAATAAAAAATAGGTACGTACCCAATATTTTTCGATAATCTAACTGACGGACTTAATAGAATCATATTTTTTTACCCAGGCAACATCCCTATTGTATGCAGAAAAAGTAATAATATAAATGCCAACAAATGTGCACACTATTCAGAGGCCTTGTGTTAATTTTAACATTCCACAATTTCTTGTCAGGTGTTATTGGCAGCTTTACAGTCAAATTCCGAATATAAAAAAACGCCTTCACTTTCCTTAGTGTTACTTATTTGTCACTAGGTTTTGCCCGTGACATAAAAAAAATATTTTTTTCAATGTCTATTGTTTAATTAAACAAATGTAAAAAATTTACTAACAGAATAATAGAAAAGGCAAATATGGAAAATAATATGGCATGGCGATATGGCTGATCAAAACTATTAGTATAAGCCGAACTTATGTACAGACGCCAGCACGTCAAGCTACCCGAATCTGTCAAAATTTCCCAATCAACCTTGAACCTAATGCTGTAGCGATAAAGTTGAAAACTATTTAAGAAATTTGACAGCTTGTTGAAGCTTGATGTGCTGGTGTTTGTACTAAGCTACTAAGCTAGTGCCACAGTTTCGCCCGCGACATAGAAGAAAATGTATCCCATTGGAATGTACAGACACCAGCACATCAAGCTACCCGAAACTGTCAAATTTTCCCAACCTACCTTGAACCTAACGCTTCAGCAATAAAGTTAAAAATCGAACAGATTGTTGCAGCTTGATTTTCTGGCGTCTGTAGTTCTGTACTACTGGGATAAAAATAATAATATTCTTCGAAGTGTCTGCTTTTTCTGAAAATCCATGATATTAGTTAGTACTTTAGGTCTTTGGTTGAAAAAAAGTATTTTTACACACTATCAGATAAATCTAATAATTATTTGCAGATTGTGTTGATAAAATATTATAAAAGACTTACACAGATGTCTTCACATGCTCCATTGAGGTCAAAGCCGTGTGTCTTGGGGTCGTAGTAACGGTACTTCTTGTGTGGCAAGCTGATCATGTTGCAGATCTGGGGGTGGTTGCCCCATGTTGGGTTGGGGAACCAAACCTCCTTCTGGCCACCATAGTGTTTTGTTACAAACTCTAGCCCTAGGCGTAGTGCCCCCGTACCAGATAGTGTCTATGGAAGAATAGTAAATGAATTAAGATTGCTGGTAACATAAATTGATATATTTTTACTTGGTCTTATGACAATTTTTAGATGGAATAAAAAGAATAGCTCACCTGAACAGTGCAGTTTGCCTTATCTTTAAGAGCTTGGCTATTATCACCAAACGCAAGCTTGGCTACAGCATTGGTGAAGGTAGCTTCACCCGCAATCGGAGCATACTCGTGGTTCATGCATTTATTGAAGATGAGTTCTTCTGCCTGTTGTAGAAAACAAGTTAATTTCAAACATAATTTTTAATTAAAACATTTGTGACGTCACTATGATGGTACAATTCATACCAGCGACGTGATGTCAAGCATGTTTTCAACGTGCTATATAGTGTATAGTCGTCATTTTTTGTTTGAGGAAAAAAATGTGTCCAATAGTTTTTGGAAATCTATCAGACGGACTAATAATGTTTTTTCAGTAAAATACCCTATTGCACTTTCTTGATCACATCACAATCTTGACCAGTGATAGTGCAAGACAACGAAGTTCAGAAGGAGAAAGGGGAGCTGTTTGCTAGCAGTGGGACACAAACTAAACTATGGAAAAAACTTGCATTTTATAGTTGGATCTGCAAATAAATAAAGTAGCTTTATTTGAATAAAATGTGTTCATTAAAATCAAAAATAAGTTTTTCTCACTAAAATAGAATTATTTAAAAAAAAAACTAAACAGTATTGGAAATTTTAATCATGTAAGTACCCACATTTCAGTTTTCTATCCCCAGTGTACAGAATAACTTTAACTTATAAGAGATCTATTGATATGACAACAGTCTTTATCTCTTAACCACACATGCGTGAAGAATGTCATGGATATCTAGCTTGATACAACAAAGTGTTATAATATTAGTTAGATAATATTATATTAGATAATAATGCTGACCTTTCTCACTGACGGCAGTATATGGGGTTTGCCAGCATCATCTCTATAGGCACCAACACCAAGATTGACCTTCTTAGGGTCTGTGTCTCTCTTGTATGCTTCAGAGATACCAAGGATCACATCAGGGGGGCCCATAGGCACAGAGCCCCAATAGGTGCTGCAAAAATGATTTATCCATTGAGAATGTATGAAAATATTATGTTAGGGAGTTCTTATAAGAATCTTACAACAATAATTAGAATCCACTTTATTAACTTAGAAACTAATAATATGTTTATTGAATATATTGAAAGCATAAGGTGGAATATTATATTCTGAAAAGATACGTATCAATTAAAAGTTAGAAAACCATAGCTAAGAAAATATTTATAGCTAAAATTGGTCATAATGCTAAACAAACATGCAGACATTTTAATGAATGAATTATTATTAATAGTTTTGAAATAAAACACAATGTTACGTAAATAACCAAATTGCCGGTACATTACCTATTTGCCCTTGTGGCAATGTTAAAGAAATCCACATTATTTCTGAGCACTTGCACTGATAATTTTGCTAAAACGTGCGGCATTTTAAAACGGTCCTAAACTTGCGGTGACTGCTGCGCGAATGAATGATTTGATTACGCTAATAAATAGTTCCACCCATAGAGGTTTGTAGTTCCAACACCGCAACACACCGCAGCAGACTCAGACCGATTCGACAGATAGGGAGTTGCCAGATGCGACTTTTGATTTTTCCCCAATCATGAAATTACTAGCTCTTGCCCGGAATTCGTACGCGCATATCTTGTTTTTTCCCGTTCCCGTAGAAATTTCCAGTTACCCTACTGCCTATAGCTTTCCTCATGAATGAGACTATCAAATACAAAAAGAATTTTCCAAACCCGACTAGATGTTGCAGAGATTAGCGCGTTCAAACAAACAAATAAATTCTTCAGCTTTATTATATTGTATAGATTTTGTTTTACTTCTGCGATCCTGAAAGAACAATTTTTATTTTTAAAAGTGTGGGCAACTGGCAAGTCACCTGTCATACCCCTGCTATCGCAAATATCTGTAAATGCTGGTTCTTCTTCTTTTCGAGTCGATGGTTAACTTCTTAGATTTTTTGGGTGTAGTGTACCGTGAAGGTCTTCGAAATGTCAAATTTCACTGTTGCGAGCCTTTGTACTAATTTGTTACGATTTATGTTAATTAATGGTTACAGAGAACCGTAACCATTTAAATTAACAAAAATAGCAAAAAATCTCAATGCAATGGTTGGTAGAAACCAACTAACTTAATGGCACAAAAGAAATTGATCTATGGGATCCAATAATATACAAACGCTTCTGTACATTGAGTGTTTATATGTTACATGTTGGGCAATTAAATTGGCACTACTAATATTATTTATTTCATGATTTCACTATACCACAGCACAGCAAAACCCGAAACTGCCCGAAATTTTCCCAATCAACCTTGAACCTAATGCTGCAGCGATAAAGTTGAAAATCTAGAGAACTAATTTAAGTTGAACAATTTAATATGGGAAGCGTCTGTCCGAAATACGACTAGCGCTGTGGGTTAGAGTGAGAGAAACGGAAGCCAGACAGACTGGCGCCGTATCGAGTTACGTTACGAAGCGGTTTACCCTCCCATAAGAAGTTGTCACTTCAAAAAATTGACAGATTGTTGTAGCTTAATGTCCTGTCTGTCCATAGACCAAAGTTGCAAAATACATGTTTTGCTTTAAAATTAAAATACAAAATACTATCTCGCATGTTTTTAAAATACGAAATACAAAATACTTTTAAGCCGTGTATTTAAAATATAAAATACAATATTTTAACTATTTTTATTTAAATGCAAAATACTAATTACAAACACTGTCAGATGTTAGGTTAGGCTAGTCTTTTTATTTATGAAAGCTATCGAGCGGTTTTCTGCAGAACGCACCCTTTAATAAGATAACTAAATGTATTTTGAAGTCATAACTATTTGAAATACTAACTACAAAATACCTCAACGTCATGTATTTTAAATACCAATTACAGATTACATTTTAAGAAGTACGAATACGAATTTGTATTTCAATTACGTATTTTAATTACAAGTAATTCAAATACTGCCCAACCCCGACATAGACTACACCTCACTTCCAATTTTCGTCGATAATATCAATAGCATCCGTTAAAACATCTTTGAAACATTTAGATATTATTTAACCTGTCCTTGTGTTAGACCATGTCTGTATCTTTTCACATTGCTTTTTTTACCATAAACAAGGGGATTATGTTTATGCTGACAACATTACTATTAACAAACTTCATATTTGCAGGATAGCTGACAACGAGCAAACGCGTCGAATTTGGTCGGATTGTACCATTTTTTTGCCAACCAATGTCACGAAAGGTCATTTTGTTCAAAATGGAGATTTGCTTTGACAAACCGATGTTTGATAATTTATTTACCATTTATTTATTTACCCTGGGATATTATTTGTGTTCTGGGTCATCGCATCCAATTATAATGAAATATTCCATACACTCGGCCAAGCCCAGCTGTATATTTATAACTAGCGACCCGCTCTTGCTTTGTACGGTTTTAAGAACTTAGACAGAACTTCGAGAGATTATGGTAGGTTCTTATATAAGTTAAAGTTACCGAATCAGAATAACTAAATGATAAATCTTCAATCTAAATTGAAAACCGCATCAAAAACTGGTAAGAATCTAACCAGAAAGGTAGGTAAGTACGGAAGAACGCCATTCGTCTCTTGATTAATCTGAGACACGAGATCACATCCCTTATACGAAAAAATTGCATACATAGGGTAGAAAGTAGAAGAGAACTCTGAAAAGGGGAAATACCGTAATCCGTGAAGATATTCAAAAACATCAATATTTAGGGCACTGCAAACGACTACTAAAGTCCTTAGCTCGCTGCGTATAGATATTATTTACACCCTTGACCCTCCCCCTATCAAACTTTTAAAATTAACCGGGGATACATCATGACTCTAACAAAATTCGCAAACGGTTCCTTGGATGGTAAAATGGTTTTCGCTCATCAATATTTTTAAACGATCCATCCAACGACACCCCACACAACGGGAAAGACATTAAAAAAACATCGCCACTTTCCGCGTCGGGGGATTAAAAGAAAAATATTTTTCAAGACTGTTTTACTACTTTGTCGGCGTGATTAATTTATGTATAAGTAGGTACCCATACGCAATTCAAACTTTCTAGTGCTAAGCGTCTCTGAGCTAAACCGCAAACAGACAGATGGATTTGGCGAAATTATAAGAGTTCCTTTTTGACTACGGAACCCTAAAAGTCGCGCCAATTTTGACCACCTGTAATCACGTCGAGTCCCCGATTGGAACCCATGAAGATATATAGAACCGTAATCTATCTGCAGCTTGCGTGATATGTCAGCTACACAACACTGCTTTACAAAAGTTACGTTATCGTCATATCTACCATTTTTGTTCCACCAGCGATCCTCCGGCGTTTAAATTCGCAGCAATAACATAGTTCGTTTGCTGCGTAAAATGAATTTTCAGGGGGGTATTCTTATATCACAATTTTTTCCGCTTGGAAAAAGTTTTAAAATTGTTCGAAACCATGATTATTATAGTTCTTGTTTATCATAAAGAAAACTTAAAATTGTGTTTTTCATATTTTGTCGTCTCTTCTCAAAGTAAACCAATCAACTTTCCAACACAACACGAAGTACACCCACACATTTTTAAGAATAGCACCCCCAAACCTAAATGTCAAAATTATTATGACGTTTTCTTTTCGCTGATAGAATTAGTGTCGAATAATCGTGTTTATTTAGTAATTCTGCTTCAAAACGTTAAAATATGGCTGCTGAAATTAAGCCTGCTCCAAGAACTCCCAACGATAGGTTTTCTACAACAAAGAAACCAGCTCTTTTGAGTAAATTGGAAGGTTGCACCGACGATGTAAATGCAGCGGTCGTTATACCTGGCGAGGACGGTGTAATTAGCGTTTGTGATGATAAGTAAGAGTACTGACTCATATTTCGCCCATTGTTTGATAACAGAGCTCTTTTATCTGTATGATGTTCCGAAAAACATGTTCCTCTTGTACCCTCATAGAACTGTCAACGTATTTGAAATCATCCCCTACGTGGGCTGTAAATACTGTGTAACTTCCAGTTAATTGCCTAATAGCTGGTATTTAAATAGATGTGTATCAGCTACGTGACTGTTTCAATTTGTCGCAAATTGAAATGAGTAATAATCTATTGTTGTTATTTAAATGGTTTTTCTTGTTTTTGTTGCCAATGTTATTTGGACTCACATATTGCCAATGTTATTTGGACTCACCTATGCCATTCTCAAACATAAAAGTTATAAGCTAATACACATGGTTTATGTTAAATTTAGTTTTAATGAAAAATTATTTGGGAGATAGTTTCATTGATACATGAGATAAGAATTGATTGAGCGATACAACTCGCATATTGTATCTGTGCATATTCAATATGATAAATAATTTTAAGACAGACGTAAATAAAAGGAAACCTCTTGCCTGAATGCGGCTAGTTGGCTACATATGTTTGATGCATCTTCACATTTTATAGGCTCTATAAGAAAATAGGCCCTAATTGCAACAATAATTTCAGGACAGTGCGAGTATGGCTGAAGCGAGACTCGGGGCAGTACTGGCCGTCTATTTGTCAATACATGCCATCTGGGTGCACCTCAATGTTCTACACACCAGAGACAAGGCAGCTATTCATTGGTCAGGAGAATGGCACAGTTTCAGAGTTCACACTGGCGACAGACTGTAATAGAATAAACCCTGTGAGTATATTGTGTATGGTGTCCATAATTCCACATCTAATCCAATGTCTATCTAGTAAAAATAAAACTAAAAAAGACTCACTATCCAATTACACTACATTATAAAATTATCAATAGGACAATCTATTCATTCAAGTTCAAGATAAGTTTTTTTTTAAAGAATTTGCCAAGAATGTTGTATGACTCATTTTAATCACAACAATGAGTCCTTGTACTTAAACATCCATGATCCAATCAACACTAATGATGCACATTCACCCTCTAAACCACCCTTAGGCCTGATTTCTCTTACTTGTGTATAAAATTGACATCTGACAGTTTTTGAATGGAGAAACTCATAAATTGTATTTTCAGGATAATACTAATACTATGTATAAGTTTAGTTGACTTTACCCTAAGCATTATTATTTATTTACACACATTTAACAAATAAATAAGAAGAAGGAAACGGAAAAATAGTTACAAAGGTGGTGTGAAATAATCACATTATCATAATAAACAAACAAGGTGGAAAGGATATATGTTATAGGCCTACCATTTAAATAAGCCTCTGTGGCTGGAAGGTATGTGGTATAGTAGAGATTAAGCGCAACTGATCTCTTTTGTCACGTGAAGCACCTCACCGGACCACACTTCTACCTCTCAGCTAACCTTTTGAACGCCAGAGCATAAACGCATCGGCGTGCCCCCGACGCCAAGCCATAAATTCGCCATACTTTTTGTCACATATTTGTGACGTTTGGTGTACAGGGCACATGCTTGCTTGTCACGTATACTTGACATTGGCGTTCAAAAGGTTAAGAAGGCCTATAGTAAATCCTTCCAAAAGGAACTAAGCAACTGATCAAATAGGTACTTAATAGATACATAGACACTAAAAAACTTGGTGACATTGTGTGTGTTGACCTTGACTTCATTTTATAATGCCTTTTAACAAGAAAAAACATTCTAATTAATTAATTTAATTATCTTTGTTGTAATTTGCATATAGGTGATAGGTGACCATAATGTGATTAACTTTTTAAACCTGAACAATTTGTATTGAGTAAAAAATGTCCTGTCTCAATTATATATTTGATATTTATGTATTTTATATTATTATATCTAATCAGTATTGTTTAAAACGTTTGTACACTGACAGCTCTAAATCTATCTCCCTTCATTCAATACATCCAAAGGTTGTCTAGAAGAGATTGCCTTGTGCGATAAGACCGCCCATTGTACACTTATTTTATGTTTGATTGTCCTGTTCCTATTATGAGGTGTACAGTAAAGTATATCATAAATAAATAAATATTTACTACTTACTTGAAATATGAATATAAACAGGTAATTACTTATTATCTATAAATAAAACTATAAAACTGCTGATTACTTGTTTATATTAAGATTTTTGTATTAATGATAAAAAAGCAAGGAAAAATTCTTGATAAAAATGGTTAAGTAGATATTTGTTTTTGTAGCTAGGCTACAGGCATGGGCGTGTAGTAGGCTACAGTAACGGTAGGCCAGCCCATACATAATGCCCACAAAAAAAAACTCACCACATTATTCAGGGTTGAAATCACGATACTGACGAAGCGATTTTTTTTTTAGGCATTACGTCTGGGCTGGCCTATCCTTACTGTAGCCTATTGCACGCGCATGGCTATAGGTGAGTTAGTTGGGCGCAAATAAGCAACAATAACATGTTGAGCTCAACTTTCTTATCACAGCCATAGTCTGAACCACTTTTCCGATCAAGGTCCACATTGGCTCCGCATAGGCCGCATGTTAGTAGAGTGAGTAGTTCAGACCACCAACCAATCGACATATTTTTATGACCTATGAAAACGCGATTGCCCCATAGATTTTGTATGTCAATACAAAATATTTGATGCATTCATGTAATAGCAACCCGTGAAGTCGTGTCTACTTGACTCATTGTCTACGAAAATTGTTTGGTTATGTTGTGGGCCGCGCAAATATCTTCCGCGGGCCGCAGTATGACGACCACTGGTTTGAACTGTCACAGGCATCCAGTTCCTTTGAGTAGGTAAATGGTGACACTCTTTTACACAGTAAGTTGTAAGGAAAGTTTTGCTAACGCCGCGTGTAGCACTAGCTACTGAGGCGCCTTAGGTCACTAAAGAATAATATTTTTTTATTTAATATGGGTTTGCTCTTGACTCTAGTCTAGGTCATAGATGACAATAATGATGATGATAATTAATTTACTAATCATATTCTCAGGCTCGTGAGTACTTAGCGCACACAGCACGCGTGACTGCGGTCAACTTCTCATTGAGTTGCGAATGGGTGCTCTCCGTCAGTCGAGACAAGCTGTTCGCGTACCACTGCAGTGAGACCGGCCGCAGAATCGGCGGGTACTCCTTCGAAGCATGGTGCACGTCTTTGCAGTATCCTTTTCTAATAGTTGTAAAAATAATTTAACGTTGTATGAAGACCCCAAGTTATATGGGACAAGGGCATGAAGCATGGGTAAGATTAAATAATTGTGTTTTTTGTAGACAAGGGAAGAAAATATCAAATGATGAACAAAGCGTGTCAGACTCTTACTGACTAAAACCCATCCGTGTTCCTTCTAAAGCTCTTTGCGTTCCAGGGCCGCGGTGACTCTTTCGAAATAATTCCGCAACCCTGAGAGGGGAACAAATATCCTTAAGATTTGATTCTTGTTCCATTATTTGATATTTTGCTTCCTTTATTCAATCTTAATAAAGTTACAACCAATATGTCACAGGTTCAACTAAAATTTTTCATAGAAGACGAAGGGCGCTCGTAGATAGCAAATGCAACCTTTTGGCCAACATTGTAGGCCTTTTTCTATACCTGGTAAAAATTTAATCTATGCCGTGATCGCATTCCAATCATATGCGTACATTCCAACGTTTTAGATTACGATTTACGACCTAACTGTAGAGTCGGCTGTCTGCGAGCGCCCATTCAAGCAAGTCGATAAACGGATGTCCTTCCGGTACAGACTAATACGTTTAGATAATTACAAAATTAATAAACTAACAAATATAGGAATCCATTTAGAGATATCTACAATGAATATCCTGAACATATCCCGTCAGATTCGACTCGCAGTCGAAATATGCGTTTGTTGGGGATTACAGCGGTCAGATAACGATGCTGAAGTTAGATAATAATGGCGCTACGCTCGTTACGACGCTCAAAGGTCATACTGGGTGAGTAGAAATCTATAGCTTATGTTTAAGAACCAAACTTTGTCAGATAGCGCCTGCAAGCTGCCTGGTTCAGAGTCCACGATATTAGTCGGGTAACCTACACCAAAGTATTAAATAACAGTAGTTAAAATGACAGAAATTTGTATTCCAGCACACTGTTCAAACAATTGTCACGAAAAAAAACATAAAGTCAGCAGATAATGCAAAATAGAGCAAATCTGGCTGCCTCAAATGGGATGGGACGGGTCACGTCAGCCGCATGCATGATGTCCGCTGGGTAAAAGTCCACACAAACGATGGCGAGATAGTTCGCGAAGGCCGGTTTGAGGCGATGCAAGGAAAAAGTGTCTGGATAAAAAGGGGATATGGGGAAGCTTTCTGTATGCTGTCGGATGTAAAAGAATAGCATCACTTCCCGTGGGCGTCGTAAGAGGCGACTAAGGGACGCACCAGATAATGGGCAGCAGTATTCTCTGTGCATTGCAACAGCTACACTGCGATCGCGAACCCGCCTGCCAAAGGGAGGCCTATGTCCAGTGTTGGACGTCATTTGGCTGATGATGATGGGGAAGCTTTTGATCAGCTGCGGGACGGGATATCATAGGCTAACTAAAAAAAAATTACTTTCTATGTAAGTTGGGCTGGTGCCCGCAACTCCACGTCCAAGCACGTATTTTGCGTACGGGTGGGATAAACAGGTCATTCGAGCCCCATATTAAAAGGTTCACTACCTCTCTCTTAATCGTTTTTACCTGGGTTCTATGCTTTTTGTTTCATAGTTATTATTTTATATATTTATTATTATGTATTTATTTTGTATACAAGCTGAAATTTTAATGGTTGTTTTTCTGCTGCGAAATGAGTTTGTCTTGGTTATACAATCGATTTATGAAAAATAATGAATTTAAAATCAATAAATGGCAGCATAACAATGTGATAAACAAAAAAATTGGGCGCGCCGCCGCGCACCGCTCTGCCCGTAGTACCTACGTCACGTCTAGTGAGTTACTATTGCTTCTCACGCTTTCGAGTTTGTTTTTTTTTTAATTAAGTATTTGAAAAAAAATACATTTTTATTTTTGTTTAAGTTTATGTTTCGGTAACACTACTGATGGCTAATCGTTCTGCCGCGGGAAACCAGCCATTAAAATTTCAGCGTGTATTTATATATTACAACTAAGACTACCTACAGTAATGCCTTTCCTTTTTTCATTAAAATCCATCCAAAGGTTGTCTTGAAAAGATCGCTTTAAGCGATAAGGCCGCCCATTGTGTCACCCTATGAATTGTTTTCTACATTTATATTTTCTGCAACTTATATGGTGTACATAATAAACAGTATTCTATTCTAATCCGAGTAGTACTATCAGCTGAATGATTTTATTTTTCCAGTTCCGTGAGGGTCCTGAACTGGGCTCCTCTTCCCCAGCTATTATTCAGCGGTTCGTTCGACCAGACGATAATAGTGTGGGACATAGGCGGTCAAAAGGGCACGGCGTACGAGCTACAAGGCCACAGGTAATTACGATATTTTGTTTACCAGCTACCTCATTGTTCGTGGTGTCATGTTTCTTTCAGAGTAGGTACACACTAACTAATACGATGAAAAGTCACTGTGTGCAAAATCATTATAAAACAATGCATTCACATTATTTTGGATTTGCTACGGATTGTATTGAACTAATTTACTCTACCCACTCCTAAACATAATAAAGACATTATGATTTTCGCGTTAGTAATCCTATCCTATCCTACTAATATTATAAACGCGAAAGTTTGTAAGGATGGATGGATGTTTGTTACTCTTTCACGTAAAAACTACTGAATGGATTTTGATGAAATTTGCCACAGTGGTAGATTATAGTCTGGAATAACACATAGGATAGGTACTACTTTTTATACCGGGAATATGTTCCCTTGGGATAATTTTCGACAAAATAACGCGGGCGAAGCCGCGGGCGGCAACTAGTATCTCGTATAAAGTATCAAGTATAACTCTTAATTTTGAAATTATTGTGCCACTCGTGGCTAATTAATAACAGCCGCACGAGTCGATCTTCAAGGTTAAGCAACCCTTGCCGGGGTCGGTCTGTGGATGGGTGACCATCTTAACATACCGAGATTCCTCCGTGCCGTGAAAACACGTTAAGCCGTTGGTCCCAGTTTTCATTTTTAGACGTTTGGCAGTCGTTACGGATTGTCAGAAGCCAGAAAATGTGTTACCCAGTTTAATGGGTTGTGGAGGTCTGGTAGGCAGCCGCTGCACGTAAAATACTGTTATTCAGTTGAATCCGATTTTTTTTTACTATTGATAGGCACGCGTTTAACCACTGTCACCTGATGGTAAGATGATGTGATTGGAGATGGAGCACGCTTGCCTAGAAGTAACCTATTCACTCTTGACTTAAAGTCTCCCAGGTTGTAGCTATCAGGAAACAAAGACTCTGGCAGGGAATTCCACTCCTTAGCTGTACGCACAAGGAATGTGTTCACAAAACGTTTTGTGCGTGTGGGCGGGATATCCACCATGTACCGATGGCGCATCACCGTACGGCTTGTTGCGTTGACTGAAAGCCAACCCCGCTATGGTCCCAACTACCAACAAAAGGCTAGGCAGATGATGATGTTGTAATGATTAATTATTTTTTAAGACAGTCTTCTTACGAATTCCCCTAATTTAGATAAGAGCATTAGACCAATGCTTATGTTGCGGAATTTGTTCGAAAGAGTCACCGAGGCCCTGGAACACACAGGGTAGGAGGATCACGAATGGGTTTTAGTCAGAAACAGTCTGACACTCCCTTCCGCTCCGCCCAGACCGGAAGGAGTCATTTGATGATTTCTTATCCTTTAAAAAGAAGACCAAAGCTTATAAAATTTACCAACCTTAACCCCTTCAGCAGTTGCCGGTAGACAACGTAAACATGTGTGAAAAATGTTGGAACGTTGCTTCTGTCACGCGTTTCCATACAAGTCAGCCTTGAGGAATTTATTTAGCTTAATAAAAAGGCAATTATTATGGGCGTACTCAAACCGACACAAATAAATAAAATAAAATATTCTAACTACACCAAAAAAAATATTAAACTGACTAAGCGATCTCAAAATGACTCCAAAAGCCCGTTACATGATGTGGAACTCCGCACAACTTTTTGGAGAAACAGCAAGTCCAGCATACGTCTGCGAAGCTGTAGGGGATGTAGTCAGAATCGAGACAGTCTCTCCTCATATGAACATCTCATGCCAACACCAGGGGTATATAATTATGTTAATATAATTTGCGTGCGTGCAACACTGAATCAATTGGCGATTTGAATTAGTGGACGCCGCCGTGGACGGTGTGTCGCTATATTCGATTTTTTAACTTTCCGCGTGGAAGTACGAGGAGAGTATGCAGTGCGCTTGGTGAGCTAGATGCTAAGACTCGCCTTTCGAACTATCAGAAATTATTGATATATGCTCTTAAAGGCTGAGCGGATTTTAATGAAACTTGGCACTCGGGAATTCCATGTTTTTTCATCTCGGGTGATCCCTTGGGATGATTTTCGACATTCACGCGAATCCGCTTGCAGAAGCTAAAATGTTAAAACTAATGTAAAAATGTGAAACTATAATTTAAAACAGCGCCCTTTAAAACCCTTGAAAATGCACCATTTTGTTTCCAGCAACAAAGTGACAGGGCTATGGTACGTAGGCAGCTGCGAGCGGCTGGTGTCGGCGGGCGAGGACGGCGCGCTGGGCGTGTGGGAGATGGGCGTGCGGCGCCGCGAGACGCCGGCGTGGAAGGAGTCCGACCTGTGCCAGCTGTGCCGCGCGCCCTTCATCTGGAACGTGCGCGCCATGATGGAGAAGAAACAGCTGGGTGAGTTTTAAAAAAATACAAAAATTGACCTGGCGCCGCACAAAATCTTATAGCCCGACAACAATCGGGCAGTTGCCCACCAGACACAACACCCGTCTGGTCGAAGGATCCTCTTTTTTATTGAGGTTTACGGGATAAACAATTCTACCTCTTTACTTCTTTAGACCAGCTTCTAGCTGAAAAGTTGATTTCCCGTACAGGCAGGGTATAATAATAATAATATTTATTTACATCGAACACACGTGATTCATAATTTTGTTAGTAAAACTTATAAAACTAGGTTAGTAGCACATCTAATCATAACAAAAAAAAAAAAAACAAAATAACAAACCCTTCAGCTAATTTAAAAACCTGTTACAAATTCCGCCTCCCGCCGCACCAGACCCGCAGCTGTGCATACGGGTCCAGTGCTCTAGGATCGGGCAATCAGGCTTGTTCACTATCACCTTTAGAATGCTGTTGGTGCTGCCCCGAATCCTTTGCAACAGAGATGCTGTTCTTTTTCGCATAATAGCTTGAAAGCTGTCTGTATTTGCTTCAGCAAACATGCCCGATGCGCTACAGAAACGCAGCAGCCCCAACAGCACCCTAAAAGCATTATTATACTGTATGCGAAGAACGTTGTAGGCTCTGCGTATGCCTAACCCACAGGCTGCACGTGTAGAAGGACTGGCAAAACGCCTTGAACAGAGTGAGTTCACTTCTCTAGTACATCGCGCAAACCTACGGGCCAGCATATTGCATCGGATCGACAACGCTCTTCGCTCCCTTTCCATGTCACTGTCATCATTCAAGTCCTCGTTCATTATATGACCAAGGTACTTAAACTGCGACACTCTATTCAGTGGCACACCATAAAGGTATACCGGAGGAACTGTCTTAGGTTTTTTTGTACCTACCCTAAACACCATTAGCTCACTCTTTCGTACATTGTACAACAAACCATGAGACGTGGCGTATCTCTCGCATATCTCAAGCAATCGTCTGAGTCCATCAATTGAGGGACTCAGCAGCACCATATCGTCTGCGTAACTTATACTATTAATACTCTCACCGTCAATAGAGCATCCAATACCAGTGCTGCTGAGCTCCTCAATCAGATTATTGACGTACAGACTGAAAAGCGCCGG
>NDFZ01005424.1:319198-399041 GCA_002192655.3 Mamestra configurata
TTTTTTTTGTTTTGACCTGGTATTTACAATATTAGGTGCCGGTGATATGTCCATTGTCCAGCACAGACTGGCACCATCAATTTCCTGGCCATTGTGCAAATCTGGTTCTTCATCTGAGCTGGTCTGGCCTTCTACGTCCGATAGAGCGTTAATTGGTGGCACTAAAGCTAATAATTTTGAGGCACGTGATGTTTTTTTGAAGGCCTGTAAATAATAATATTGTTATGTATCATATATAACATATAACATACATAATATAGATATTAGTTCATAATATTATACTAATTGTTAGTTGTCTGTCTCATTGGCAATGTCCAGTATACTGCACATCACAAAACCATACTAAACCCTCGAGAACCCGGCAATGGGATGTATACTGGACACACAAGTTTCGCAGAGCATAACGAAAAATCTATAAGTAATATTATGATTTTAGTATACACGTTCATATAAAAATACGTTACCTTAAAAAAAAAAATGTTCTAAAATAAATAACTATTTATTTTAGAACATTAAAATAAACAAATCGAGACTTACCGAGAGCGGTCGTGACGCGTTCATCCTCCCTGACGTTGCGGCGACGACTGATCGGCCGAGCGCACGTGCTCATTGACAGTTATTTTTTATGCCATAATATAGGACTTAACCAAGTTATTCCATATATAAAAAAACTAATATTTTTTAAAAATAATGCTGCAGATTTTTTTTTAAGTCGATGTCCAGTATACTTCCCACTGTCGAATTAAGGGTTAAAGTGCGTCTAGATGTCCGATGGTAGAAGGGGGCCGGTGGGATAAGGTCGTGGAGTTCCTGGACACTCTCCCTCTCTCTCCCTCTACAATCTGTAGAAGACCGACAAGCTGGCAACCTTGCGGCGATGAGCCAAGCTGTAAGTGTGCTTATAAGTCCCTAGGTATAAACTATCAGTTACGTTACAACCATGTCTGTCAGGCAAGAGTGAATAGGTTACTTCTAGGCAAGTGTGCTCTATCGTCGACCACATCACCGCTTTCCATCAGGTGAGATTGTGCTCAAACATGAGCCTTTCAAACCTACTATTATAATATATATATATATATATATATATATATATATATATCACATCATCACACAACTGTATCACTAGCTGCGCGTGTAACACCGCGGGGCGCAGCTAGTAATATTATAAATGCGAAAGTTTGTGAGGATGGATGGATGTTTGTTACTCGTTCACGTCAGAACGACTGCACAGATCTTGATGAAATTTGGCACAGAGGTAGATTATAGTCTGGAAAAACACATAGGAACCTTTTTTTTAGGATATTTTTTACTTTTTTTTAGGATAAATTCCAACGTTTACGCAAGCGGAGCCGCCGGCGGCAGCGGTATAATAATATTAAAAAAAATGTGTATCCAGTTACGCGACAAAGATAACAATCATCTGCCTAGCCTTTTCCAAACTATGTACATATTGGAGTCGGCTCCAGTCAAACCGGATTCAGCTTAATACCAGTATTTTACGTGGAGCGGCTGCCTACCAGAACTCCAGAACCAGTAACTGGGTAACACAGTGCTTCTTGGCAAGACTGGAGTCAGAGATAACCAAACGTCAATAAAACAAACAAAATGCTAATTATTTAATTAAAGTGTTTAAAATGGAAAATTGAGCAACCCATCTGTTCAAAATCGGACGAAATACCAAGGTCGATTGGGTAATTAGCAAATAATAAAAAAGGAAATGGTCTAATTAGGAACAAGATCGGAGATTCTCGTGTTTGTTTTTTGCTATTCTATAAGGCAGTCAATGTTTATCTAGCAGAGGTGTTTTGCAACATTGATGCCAGACCTCTACAATAAATTATAATCATCATTTATATCACGTGCTGCTTGTTATTAACTTCAAGGGTTTAGGTAAATTACTTACCTACCTACAATAATATTTTCTCAAGCATGCCAACACAATTAATCATCATATTTATTGAAAAACTCGTCAATTATAGATGATCCGCATTGCTCAGATGTATTGGCCTTTTTATTATTTACATAATAATTAATTAGGTAAACGTGTAAGTCCAATTTACTCTGCCTAATAAGTTTATAGGTACCTACGTAGTTTTAATTGAAGTGACTCACTTCGCGCTTCCGTAGTGCAACCGAGCCGGATATGTTGACGTCACTGTCAATAAAAAGCTAATAATAAAATGGCGGTTTTTGGCGGGAACTCTAGTCACAGTGGGGGACAGTATTAACTATATTATTTTGTTATTAGTAGGTATTTATATTTTACTCGTTTTAATATAATTAGGAGCTCACTGCTAGCCGGAACTTGAGCAACGACGCGCGACTGCCAGCTGTTTTAAGGCGTGTGCACATGTGCAATAATTAATTAACTATTTTAAGAACATAGGTAATAATTTGAATATGATATTAAGCTACATCCACAAAGTAAATCATGCATTTTAGCGGTAGGAGTGGACAATCAAGTGATGATTAATTGTTTCTACTAAATCTGATCCAAATTGGATAATCCCCCATTATGCTGGTAACCTCGATAAATTAAGTTAGAAGGCATAAATTGACAGCGCAGTTTTTAGGGTTCCGTAGACAACAAGTTCTGTCGGTCCGCGGTTTAGCTCAGAGACGCTTAGCACTAGAAAGTTGGAATTTGGTATGGGTGTACAATGTAGGTACATATTTATCACGCCGACAAAGTGGTAAAATAAAATCTTGAATTTTTTTTTTTTTATTGTACTCGTACCACCGTATACACGTAAAGTGGCGATGCATTTTTTTATCGACTATCCCATTGTGTGGGGTGTCGTTGGATAGGTCGTTTAAAATTATTAAGAGGCCCTTAATAATTTTAAACTGTCTTCGTACAAATTTCTAAGTGGGCCCGTTTTTAGACGTTTTTGACCGTTAAACTCAATTAATATATTCATAGAATATCACAAAAACTACGGAACCCTACACTGCGCGTGGCCCGACACGCAGTTGGCCGGTTTTTAATAATTGATTATGTGGTCAAAAATTGGATATTTGAATTAATTCTAGATACAAATCAATTATCTGACCGATTTAATTGATTCAAAGGAATCCTTTAGGATGTTTGAATGAGATTGATATTGTGGAGTGAATATTTTTCGTCACTAGCAACATAAACCACGTAGAACAGTGTATGAAGCATGATCAGCCTGACACATTCCATCGGCACGATCAGATCAGTCATTCAGACTGTCTTGGACATGACCTATCTGGTGAGTCAATATTCCTATCGTGGGGGGTAGGATCACAGAAAATCTCCTTTCGATCGACTCTCAATCTTAGGCCAAAAGTTAAAAAGTTGTAGGATCATCCTCTGGCTTTAGTATAGCCAGTTCCAAGGAAATTAATTGCGATCTCTAAAATTTTGAACAGTTCGAACAATTTATTGTTTGACGCACAATCTCCAATTAAATCGGTATTGGAACATAGTATATATTAGGACTTAGCCATACAAGGAAGCTAGTTCGTTTGAATGACGTATGAAACAGAAAATGATATTGTAGTCTACCCAAAAAATAAATCTTATGACATGGTTATCATGATTTAATTGTGTGTGATTTTCAGTTTTAGAAATAATAATTGTAATACATATTTATGAAAATATTTTCCTAATTTTTTTACGCAATACTTGGGGTATTTTCGTTTTTATTTTTTGTTTACGTTATAAAAGAAAAAATACGTGTCCAATGTTTTTTTGAAATCTATCTGACGGACTAATTAAATTGTCTCATTACAGTACCGTTTTAAAGGTCCAAAAAACATTGGACACGTATTTTTTCTTTTTTTACGTAAACAAAAAATAAAAACGAAAATACCCCAAGTATTGCGTAAAAAAATTAGGAAAACATTTTGATAAATTATATGTAATGTACAATTAGCCCAAAGTCTAGATTTGGAAAACATGATTTAAAAAAAAGGAGGCTTGTGATGCTGTTAATAATAATTAGCAAAACGATGAATTTCCAGAACAGCGCTTCTCTACGCGTGTAGAGATCTTGAACCACATGAAGACGACGGCAACCGGCCCGACCCAATTCTGCGAATTCTGGTGGGTTATTCAGCCCGTGTATTTTTTAATTTCGGCTCAGCGATTTTATCTAGAGCAACATTACCTGCAGCCCTATTATGACGTGCTAATGCCATCCAATTCCAATGATGTAAACGGGATAGTGCTATTCGCTATGTATAGCTCCGTCTCCCTCTTAGAGCGGAATCATGATCGTTTTAAGACTTCATAGTAGGGCCACTGACATCTCGTATAAAGACTTAGGACTTGCATAGACAACATAATCTATTTCTGTACTTCAAATCCTACTAGTTATCGCTATAGCAGGCCTAGGTATCAACGTACGATTACCTTGTGCGAATATAATGTAAGTAAAAGTTCAATATCAGACACATGACTAAACACAGCATTTACCTACACATTATAATAAGTAACACAAAGTACCTAATGTTATAAATACCCGATGCATGCTCTTGACACTGTTGTGTGGCCTCAGCCTAACAATACTATCAAACTTGTTGATTATTATTATTGCATTAACTTAGCTAATGCTTTTTTAAGTTTGTTGTGACTAAGCCGCAAAATGACGCCTTGAAAACCACCTGGGACACTTGTTTTTGAAAAAAGGTGCCTAAACTTATAAATTTTTAATTCGAGCAAAATTTATACCTATCCATAAGTGAGTTATTACAAAAGCTAAAAAAACATTTAAGTATTATATTATTTTATTGTTGTGTTCAGTTTTGGAGTAGGTATTTCGTAATATCCGGATACGATTGACGACATAATAAGCGTTGAGTTCGTCGCAAAGGTGAACTGTTGAAAAACATAAAATTATTTACAAATCCTTCCTAGCTAATATTATAAATGCAAAAGTGAGTTGTTGTTAGTTTGTTACGCTTTCAGGCCTATAAATGAACCGATTTTGATCAATTTTGGTGTAGACATAGTAGAGCCTGGAGAAGGTTATACATTTTTTTGCAAAAATCTATATTAACGCGTGCGAGGCCACGGGGAAAACCTGGTTGTAAACTAGCTTTTGCCCGTATAATTTGAATTGATTAAATCTTTTGGTAATTTAATTTTTAGAGTCAGGGTCCACCATAGCAGTTTTCTTCAGTTGTTTAGAATTTCTTGAAGAAAATAATGGAAACGGGTAGGTATTAAAACTGATTTCCCTCTAGAAAGACTCAAATTTAATATTGATGGTAGAGGAATAAAGTTTTTAAAAAAGAAAAACAGGAAAAATTGCCCGGAGGTTCCAAATTGGGGAAAAATTGCGTGCACGTGAAATTGAGATTTTTCTAATCGTTCAGTTCTTCCAGAGATTACTTCTGATCTACAATCGCCCGGAAGACACGGAGGAGCATATTGTGGAGGTCTGCCCTGCTTGGGCAGAGCACCGCCGTGTACTCGTAGAGCCGATCGGCGGCGGCGACCTCTCGCGGCCGGGCTGGGTTCAATCCATGGCCCGGAGCGAGACTGCATGAGAAGCAGTCTCCTCCTTCTGCGAAGCAGTAATGCAAGCGAAGGAGGAGGCGGGATGCGTGAGGGAGAGGCAAACTTCATGCCCCAGCGACCGGCAGCAGAAAAAGACGCTCTGTGCGTCGGGAGTCGCAGGGCGATTCCTGGCCACCGTAGGAGCGAGCCTGCGCACAGCGAGCGTATCCATCGCTCGCTGTCGGATAAGGACCAGGTCGACGACGTGACCACGCGCGCCTCAAAGAGATGTCAGCATAATTGACGGGGCTAGGGCCAGTGCCTGCCAGGGTTTCAGAATTTGTTAGAGAGAGTTTCCGCGGCCCTGCATTTGTGCACGGGTGGGTTTAAGTCAGTAAGGGTCTGACACTTCCTCACACTCCACACAGAGCGGGATAAGTCATTTGAAGATTTCCCATCCAAAAAAAAAAGCCTACTCTTCCGTTCACTTCTGTACCTTAACGTGGTTAGTTAGTTTTATGGATATCAGAAAGCTTTTAGCTTACATACTTACTCCATCGTTAGGTTAGGTTATCGTTGATATGCAAATCACAATCGGCATATCTAAGTAGCACATTAGTAGGTATCGGCAATATCAATTGATGGGAAAAGGATGATCTATCAATAATAAATGTTCACGCTGTGCATAGGTAAATACAGGGTGACATTTAAATAATTGACAATCTTTCAGGGCGTAAAAGTAGTTACAAATAACATTTAATTATTTAAATGCGGAAAACAGTTTTATAAGGTATTGCAATTGCATAGCAGATATACTGTATCATAACCTGCCGAGAAGGAATACACTAAATGACTCCATCCAAGTCTCTCAAGTCGGCCGCAGTAAGGACAAACCTCCACAGGTAGGAGTTCTCGAATGGCCCCGATCTTCAGTGTTTGTGTGTGGCGTCTCTCCATAGTCCATTGCACATCTTTGATCTTGCCCTCTATGCCTCGTCTCCTGTACATGTGAGCCCTTAGGCTGACTGTCCACTGAAGCGAGAGGTGCGGAGCGGAGTTGTGTCGCTTCGCTCCGCTGCCTTGCTCTGCGTCAATGGACAGGCAGCCTTATTGGCTGCGTTAGCGAATAGTGTGACCAAAGCTGAATGCTAAAATTATATTTTCTATCGACACGCAAAGACACCAACTGGTGTATTGTGAAAATTCATAGAATAATATTCTTACAAATTATTATTATTATATTATTACACTTATGAAAAATGAATCAGGTTTAGTACGATTACCTACGTTCGTGTATTTCGGTAAAATTTTCGCGATTGTAGGGTTGGTCCCGATAGTATAAGTTTTTCATATTCATGTCTACTGTAATCTTGTGAAAGTTTGTCTATATTTTAAAAATCCCCCTGTATATTATTCAAATTAAACGTTAAAAGGTTTCGTTTTCATTATATATTTCAAATTTAATTCTCATGACCTCAAATAGCGGACTAAGATAGAACTATGATATACTTCGGCATTCATAAAAAATCATAGGTACCGGTTTCTTAATAATTATGTTTACACAAACAATTAATTATTACCTATAATTTATAGTAGAAACTTATGTTTACACGTGAAGACGTTTCTGTTATTTTACAAATTAATTAATTAGTGATACGTCCTGTTCCGTAGCTTTCAATTTATTTTTTATCTCATCAATTTTCAATCTGTTGTTATTTTATTTTTTAAGTTGTTGTTTACAAAAATACCCAAAGTTATTTCCAGTTTCAATGATAGCTTTAATTATAAACATTAGAAAAACAAAGTATGGTAAAAAAGTAATGCCATTTAAATCCGCAGTAGTTAACCTTATAGATAGTAGTTCTAAGCTAGATTAGGTTATTTCAAAGTGACATTGCTTGGTTTTGAAAAAATATTTATTTATTTAACACAACACTTCTATCATTACATGATATCCCGAAGCGATAGGGTGGTACTTATTTTACAAATAAAATTGTAACATAAATTGTATGCAGTTATTTTTGCGCATTCATTCAATGAACAGGAAAAAATGTAAATCCTTTGGCGACTTCATTTAATGTAAGTACGTAAGGCGCGAGAAACTGGCGCTATTTGAAGCAACTTAGTCCTGCCGCGCGGCACAGCCAGCAGCAGCAGGCGTCTCCTACTCAGCACATAGTTGTCGGGCACGCACAGTACACCCCCTGATTTTTATTACACCATTGATTAATTTTATAAATATAAATGGTGAGAGCCATATCCCTTCTTATTTGTAACTTATGGTACCCAACCTTTTTTTTTTTTTTTTTTTTACGATGGGAAATCATCAAATGACTTCTTCCGCTCTGGGTGGAGCGGAAGGGCGTGTCAGACTCTTACTGACTAAATCCCACCCGTGTTCCTTCTAAAGCCCTTTGCGTTCCAGGGCCGCGGTGACTCTTTCGAACAAATTCCACAACCCTGGCAGGCTCTGGCCCTAGCGGGCCCCGTCTTCTATGCTGACATCTCTTTGAGGCGTGCGTGAAACACAACGCGCCATGGACCCGGGCCTGGTGGTGATCGGACAGCGAGCCTCCCAACGCTCGCCATCCGCAGGCCCGCGCACCCAACCATGCCTAGAACAAACAAGGTTGGGTACATCAAAGGATAATAAGGATATACTCCATAAAGTCCCATGTACAGATACCTTATGAATTTATTTTGTATGCGTTCCAACATGAGACTGTATTTAGTTTCATGTGGTGCCTAAATTATTGCATTACACTCCAAGTGCCTCCTCATCTGCGCACTGTACGAGGCTGTAATAGCTTTAATGTGTTTGAACTCTCGAGCCCGACGAAGTACGAAACCTAGGTTTCTATACGCTCTTTTGCAAACTTTGTTGATGTGATCGCGAGATGACAACTCCTTGTTAAGGTGTACTCCTAGATCACGTACCGTTTCCACCCTATTCATCGTCGCGTTGTCTAGCTCATACTCGTGGTGTAGGGGAACTCTTATTTCGATGTCATTCACTCGACAACCCCAGAAACACGGTAATGTAGCATATTTAGCGCCAGGGTGCGAAGTTAGCCCGCGCGGGCTCTTCTCATTCTTTTAGTTTAGGAAATTCATATAGAAACGGGGGTTGCTTAGTCACTTATTATAGAGTTGATGTGGTAGTTGGTCTAGCAATATAAATATGAACAACGATTGGTTTGCTGCACCGCACGGCACCCCTTGCACCCCCGAGTATAGATGGTCTTAAATATTAGTTTTGCTCGTAAATATATGTATGTCAGCAACAACTCTTAGTTGAACACCATACAAACGTTAGGTATCTACCCACGTATAAGTGTGTATAACTTAGGTACATAACTAGGTTTTAATTTTCCAAGAAAAACTAGAACTAATCAAAACAACTTATAAAATAATCAATGGCACACAATAATTGTGACATTGGCGAAGCAGAATGAGTAATGACAAACATAAATATTTATTGGAACAATTCATTTGAAGCAACACAACAACAACTCGGTGCAGTCGCAGTTGCAATCATGAATGAATCTGTTTCTATTAGTTGCACGTGAACTTGAACTTTATTAATAGCTGTATTACTTGTAGGACTTGTTACAAAGTAACTTAATACCTTGGACATAAATAGGTACATGATAAACGGTATCTTAGTAGCGTTACTTCGGTTAAGATACTTGGAGTTTGCGTTACATTTTAAGACTGTCTTTTGTCTGCGGCTTCAGTCGCCTTAATGTAGATGTTCGCCTATAACCGTCTCCCGGGGTACAATCAATATATCTGTACCATAAATCTACAAAATCGGTTCAGCGATTTAGGCGTGAAAAGATAACAAACAAACACAGTGACGCATATATAATTTTGGTTAGGATGCGTCAAATGAAATGTCTTCGGTCAGTCGGTATTGAATGTACAAAATCTGTAAGGCTGGCCGCATACGTACGGTTTCCTGATTAGGTTTTCCGATTAGGAATTCAGATTCGAAATTCCGTGAAACGTTCGATTTTCTGTTCTTTTGACCCCAACACACGGTTTATTTTCGAAGGGAACGTCAGGTATTTTTCCCCATTCGGAAAATACAAAACGTGTGCTGTGCACCTAGTAGAACATTTTGTATGTAAAGCAAGCATTCAGGTCTCCGAATTTGAATTCCGTATCAGGAAACCGTACGTTTGCGGCCGGCCTAAAATGAAAATTTAACCTATCCGAGACTGGCTCTATAATTTTCCGAACACGCTTCACTCGCTCTTTGATTTATAGTTTTAAATTTACTTTGTTTGGAGAGCATATGATATTTTTTTTTTGATTGGCCAGGATATTTAAAGACGCCACTGGGTAGTACGGTTCCGTGGTCATACGGAACTCAACTACCTATACTCCGGTACTGTCTTGGCCGGTTTTCAGCTTGCCAAAAGAGGACTGAGTTGTGCCCGCATGGGTTCAGACGGCCCTGTCTACGCGTAGCAACTAAACAGTTACGATAGTCGTCATTTGCGGGAAATATGCCACGATAGTATACTCAAAGAGCCGTCAAGCTTCGGCATTGTTACATTCAAGTTCAAGAGTTCAAGTATTGTCGACATTCGCACGGTACCTTGTGACGTAGCTCGCTTTGAGGCAGCAAAAAGGAGATAGATTACAGATGACTGCGTCGAAATCAATTTAATATTAAAAATATTGCTAGACCTATCTATAGATTTTATAGCAGGTATCACATTCGTTTAAATAATAGAAATATATCGATGGTCAATAGCAGCCAAAGAGAGATTTCATCCGTCTTCTTAAAGGTCATCTGCCAACTTTCATTAATGTTTTAATCATGAAGACTATTAAGTATTTCATTATGATTCAAAACGTTGATGGTAATGTCCTTCTTTTATATTTGCGTTTATTCGAGTTTTAGTGTCGTGTTTTATCAATATTAAATTTTACGTAATGTTAAATGCCTGTTTATTTATGTGTTATATACCTGTTTCGGAGTCATTACGGCCGCCGGGCGGTCTGCCTCTCGACTATATTTATGACGTAACTTGATACGCGAAATATTTTCGGGGTCCTGTGCTAATAATGTTTTTGTCGAATCCTTGTAAGTTTTGGTTCCAAATATGTCTATGGAATTGTGTTGAAACCGCTAGAGTTTATTAATAAGGAAGTACCTTTGTGTCTGTGTTTACGGAAGATATTCTTACAGCCGTGCAGTCCATTAAAACACTTCTAAGGTTCCAAATAACTTTTCAGGACCCATAACGACAGTTACCTACATGTATGTAGAACTTGGTCATATTTGATATTTTTAGCATGATAAGTATCAACAGTATTTTTGGGAAATACCTACCGATATGATTAGGCACAATAATGGAGTTCGTAATGTGACGTAGTAATTATCACTAGACGATTTACACAATGATTATAAAATGCCGCAGGTAGGTATATTATTATGACATTTGTTGCCATCTGGCTAATAGGTACTGCAAAGTCCACAGACTGCTCAATAATTGTTGAGAATCCCACTAATGTTTTCTATTTTATCTAGATCCCACCAAAGGCTCTCGGAACTAGGCGGGATGCGACAACGATGAGACAATAATGTTCCAAATAAATTGTTACAGCTTCGGATAATATCCTTTCTTTATCACTGTAACCAGAATCTACGGCGAGGAGGTAACAGAAAAGTGCGAAAAGAACAAAGCTCTGCGAGAAGACTGGATCCAAGAAAAAAACCCTCAAAAATCAGTAAGGGAAATTAGAAGAGTTTTTACCTACCTAGGTAAAAATCGATCGAAAGGTATCACACCTTATCAAGCGGGAGACAGAACAGGATAAAGATTTAGGTCATACCTAGGTCACAGATTATTAATACGAGCGTACCTAACTTACAGGGACGTTTAGATAACACCGGAAAAGTTCGATCGCCTAGCTCTTATGAGCATTTCAGTAAACGGTTAGGATTCACAGTTCCGGTTTCGGAACTGAGAAATAGAAGTAAAGAATAAAGTTTGATAGGTTTTCATGCTAAAGTAAAATTTGGAAAGACCTCAACTTTGAAGTAGATATTTGACCCTCGGTTTCTGAATGAATCAGAAACCGAGGATCAAATATAAACTGTAGGTATTTCAGAGCAACGAGATACAAAGAGTATAGCCATATACTTACTAAATTGTCTTTTCAACCTAAAAATTTACAAAAAAAATATGTGAATTACTGATTTTCAAAATATATCCATCTATTATTTTATGACTAGACGTTATGACGTCATTGTATCTTTAATAAAGATAATCTTACTAATAGATGAAAGTTTTTAGACATTAAACTTTAAAATGATTGTTTTTTTTTATTATGCGTCTTTATTGTATAAGATCCGGCTTTAAATTATCCGGAAAAGAACAGACTTATCGACAAAAGCTGAAGTGCCAGTGTCGGACGAAAGACGGATCGTTACAGCAGAGGATTCATTGAGTCAAGACTGCATACCGATGTACGCCCAGTACTCGCCCTCGTCGAGCGACGGCCCTGGAACGCAAAGAGCTTTAGAAAGAACACGGATGGGTTTTAGTCAGTATGACTCTGACACTCCCTTCCGCTCCAACCAGAGCGGAAGAAGTCATTTGATGATTTCCCAACCATTAAAAAAAAGGGGTGCAGCCTAGTATTGTGAATGGAGGAGTTGTTAAATTAATCGATATTATGTCAGTAATGCGTAAAATCTATATACTTATACTAATATAATAAAGCTGAAGAGTTTGTTTGTTTGTTTGAACGCGCTAATCTCTGGAACTAACAGTCGGATTTAGAAAATTCTTTTTGTGTATGATTTTCCACATTCATGAGAAAGAAAAAAACAAAATAACGGGATATGCGCGTACGAAGTCGCGGGCAAAAGCTACAATTTTTCATAAATTTGGTTCGTCTATCGTTATTTGAGCCGATTTTGGGTGTAGGTATCCGGGTAGCATCAAAAGATCAAATGCTTAGCTTAGCAAAAAAAACTTTTCATCACCTTATCGCAAAAAGAGTTTGATTATGGAAATGTTTTGATAAAGGTTATGGATTCGGACAATGAATCATTCAAAAAAAAACATGAAATAAAAAAAGGGTACGTACCCACCATGCGTAGGTATTTTATATTAAAACTTTGATGAAACACTTTAACTACCTGTTGTACAACAGAATATAAGATAATCCTCAATTTTTTTTTTGTTTTGTAAACACGTATTCGTCATCATAATTTGCTTCACAATATTGGATGAAGGCTGTATTCCTATGATACGTGGCTCCATCTGTGGCTAAAGCATGGAACTAAGTAGACCTGAGATCAAAGCCTGATCAAGTGTAACAAGGTGTTCAGAAATTGGAACATTGTGTTCTAAGGTGTAAATTCAATTATGCACTTCAAATATTCAATAAGTCTCTTAACTTTTCTTAAAACTCTTAACAGTTTGCCTAAATCTAAACCTAAGTGTGTCTTATGACTTGAACGATTAGCTAAAGTCAACTTATTAAACTTCAGTAGTTCCAGCTATTTTCTTCAGATGGCGGCACCACGTCGGTAAAGCAGATTAAGGCTTTTACGCCTATCTTTATATGGATACACGAGCAATTACAGCAAGAAAATTATATTTCACAACAGTTTTAGGTTATAGGAACTAATTGAGAGGTGTTTCTGTAAAGGTATGTTGGGGTAGTGATGAAAAGATTATGTACGGAGGTTGTATAAAACATGGCGGCGGTATCTGTCGGTAAAGCAGGTCGCCGGTCGGCGGGCCGTCGACGGGCGACACGCAAGCGCAACAGGTAGGTTAAGATTCACGGTCCGTCGCATTTGCTGGTCCTATGCGCACGACGCGGCCCTCGCATACAGCACCCCAACCGCGACCGACGAAATGAACGGGCATCATCGGTGATCAGTGAAGTGCTCGTATCCTAGTGATAGTTTACAACAAGTGCTTGTGTCTGTGATATGACGAGGACCAGCTCCGGAGCTTGAACGAGCACCACTCAGCGGATCTTAACGGTAAATTTCGTCAAACGTGACAATATGACCTGAGTGTTTACTAGTCAGGTGATGGTGCATAAATACACTCGACATGTGAATAACTTTGATGAGCGTTGATTAATTGAATCGAGCACAGTCGCACGCGCAGTGTTCCACTTCGGACGCGAGAACTCGCTGGATTTCTTCCACGTAGCCCGTAGCGGTGTTTACACGTGAATTATGACACCTGTAGCGGATGAGTTCGTGTTGCCGACACTAACTATTTAACATTTAATAAGTTTTCTTTAAAGAAAGTTTTGTTAGTTTAGGATTGTTAGCTGGTACACCATGGAATCAGTTTTACCGTTGCAAAAGAAAGTAGGATCAGCAAATACCTATGTGGGTAAAATTATTTTCGCTGTTCAATCGATTAGAGCGCACGAGAATCTTATTGGATTATAATTGACACTTAAGTTATGAGTTGCGTTAATTAAAAGTGGGTAATTGTCGTATTATGCGTTCCAAGACATTCATTAATGAACCGTGTGCATTTGTAGCAGTGTTAAGATTCCACGATCTGTATGCAACCGTTAGGTGAGCTACCTGCATCCCAAAATATGTAGGTAGAACAAGAACCGGTCATTTCAAATATGATGAAATTCATAGCTGAATCTTGCGAGATCCGAAAAATCCTGTTTCAGAGACGTGCATTCGTCTGACATTACAAAAATGAAATCCAGTATCGACATACCTTATGCAGTTTTTAGTGCTACCCGCGATATGAAATGAAAATGAAATTTGTCGCATATGGTAGTCGAATACTTTTTATACGACGTGCTGTCGATAAACGCTCTCCTAAAGCAAACAATGGAGCATTAAGTTCCCATAGAAAGTTGTAAACAATATTGATCTCTAATGTGCATTGATTGTCACAAATCGAGGGCATAGCAACAATACAAGCACAGGTAAACTATGTAAACAAGTCGGGTTTTCAACATATTCTGATAGAAACGTTGTGTTGGTGAAGCCGGATTCGTCATCGGTTATTGACCGTTATTTGAATTGTGTCTTTGTCAAGATCGAAGATATAGTTTTCATAGATGTTCATAAAAAGTCGACCAGTTCAGTATTTAGGGCGTTTATGCTCTGCAAATACTCGTGTTCAATTCGTATTTTTTACCTGTTCGTGATTTTTACGAACATTATGAAAACTGATCAAAATTTATACATACAAATAAACACAAATACAAATCGAATAAAAGTAATTGGACACGCTCTTAAAATTTTTAGATACGATAATCTATTGGTAAGCAAACGGCTCGACAACATTTTAACTCTATAGCAACCGGGCGTCAATGAATAACCATCCAAGAAAAGGGGTTTGTACCTTGATCGAAGGTTTTTACACTTGTATGCACAAAACAAAAGAAAACGTCATTCTCTAAGGTAATATTAATTTAACTCATTTGATGTTATAAAAACCTGTCCTCTAATGACTGATGGAAAATTATTAAATTATGATTAGTGAAAAAGGTAACAAAAAAAAGTCTTTAACAAGTCGATCCATATAAAATACTGGAACTCAGCAGCATCGGTTCACGCCCGATGACTACCACTCTCCTCCAAGAGAGTCGCAAAGAGACCAGCATTTTTTTCAAACCACGACCTTCCGCCCTCGCCGCCGAAATCCGCCGCGACGTCCCCATAAATATCCGCCCCGAACCTTGCTCGAACCAGCCCGCGCCACTGAGCCTGTAGTTTTAAATTCGTCCCAAAATAATAATCCTATTTCGATCCAGCCCGTCCCTAGCTGTCCTCCCCCCAACGTGCGTGTACTCGCTAAGTTTGTAAGTTTTGGTAAGCCCTGGCTGGAGGCTTTAATGTTTATATTAAGGCCACCACAGGCAAGCCCGGTTAAGCAGTCGAAAACCTCATAGGTTTAACTGTGACACGCCAATCACAAAAAAAGCAGTATCGGTTTGGACGGGAAGCAGATCAAGCAGACCACAACATAAGGCTAGGCAGTAAGTTCGAACGACGAGGAAAGACATTGTATTACCAGGTTTATTGCCATTTCAAATAATTTATTAGCACTAAAAAGCTACTCTCTAAGATTTCTCCTATAACAACTTTTGACGTAAGATTTCTTACATAACTCTGCAGACTAACATTTGCAAGTCTGAGCTGTGAATTACATATAAATAGTTAAGTTTAACACGTATGTGGAAAACGTGATACAACTATTTATCTTTATTTGTCCATCGGCGATTTCTTTCACGTAGAACTTGGTAGTATTCTTCTCGTAACAAACATAAGACCACTGACTACTTACCTTATTTCGTGACTGTAAAGATAAAAGAGTAGGCAGCTCCTAGCCTACATTCCTGCTCATCTCCTTAGGGTGTGCCAGAGTGCCAGGAGGATGGCAGAAAGAAAAATATTTATTAGCGACACTAGCTAACTCTTAATACAATTAGTCTCGAAGAGGCTTTACAATCTGTAATTGCACTACTTTTGATAATTATAAGCTTTACTTATATATTTATAACTTCTACTTCTCAGGACTGCTGTCCAAAATCCGATCCAGAACGACAACGAACTATTTAGACCAAATTCGGCCAAGAGCTTTGTTTAATAACTAGACTACACTTTGACAAGACTCAATAACTCTTTCACATACAGTGTTATTAATTTATTATACATTCTTCACATGTGATGTTCGATAAATTTCTTTCACAAGTTCACGGTTTTCTGACAACAGTTAATAGTTTGATCCATTCACTAGTTACTGTCCTCAGATAAAGTGAAGTGACGACTGTCGAAAAAATTAAGGAACCACTCGTATATCTACCAATTACCTACTGTATTAAAAAGTCTAAATAAAGATGTGGTGAACGCAATTTCTCATCTTATATCTACTGTTTAATCAATCATGACATTGTAAATACCATCTGTAGTTCCTTCGTGCATGCCATACATTGCCTTAAAATACACTATCCAATTTTTTACTGGCAATGAATTTTCTTCTTTGTCGATCCTATATATTCCATTATATTTTGTAGCAACACGTTAATATCTCTTTTTGGGCTGCGCCGCGGTCGGGTATTTTTACTGGAAGTATTTATCTCGGAAAAACTTACCTATTTGTTTTGCAATAATTGCCATTTGCGTGATTATAAAGAACTCAAAACAAGCACTATTTGTAGTAATTTACTCCTTGAGGAAGGAAAGCAAGGCCGTTAATATTAATTTACGACTGATTGTTCTAAATCATTGCGTACAAAACCATTTATAACAGTAACTGTCGCAACAGACCTGCGAATTGGTGGCCGAACTTGATTTAGACTTGACAATATAAAATGCATTCATGATATTCGAGTAGCTCAATGATTAATTTTTAGTATGTATCTACAGTTTTCTTTTTACATGATGATTAGGGATGATTCCTGAGTAAAAAATATATGATTCTATTTAGTCCGTCAATTTATCGAAAAATATTTGACATGTATTTTTTGCTTTATCAAATCAATAAAATATGACGAAGGTAAAGTGCAACAAAGTTCAAGAGTGGGGTCTGGTAACGTCAAATTTGAGTAAAAAGTGTACACAAATCTGACGTCACACGAGTTTTCGACGCACGTTATCGTCTTCATTTTTTGTTTACGCGAAAAAACTATCTCACCGTCTAAGTTTATTATTATTTGTTTATTAAAATCTCCCTCACACATTCCTTACAGGTGCATACCCAATGCATCGACAATGTGTCGGTTTAGTCGATGCTTATCCAACAGGGTAGCCTATTGGATAAGCATCGTTCATTTTCCAGCTATGGCAGGCAGATAAACAGACAGGCGAATCATACTTTAACGGTTCCAACTACCATTTTAGTACGGGGTCATGTATTTCGTTTATGACGTAACGCCCTTATAAAAGACATCAACGACTTCGCGAACGTAAGATTTCTTTCTAAGTTTTTGTTTCTCTACGTTCCTAATTCATTTTATTTATGTTTAGTTATTTAGTGTTATGTTTTGCAAATTAATGGTAGTAATTAATAATAATAGCAGTACATTATGTTACGAATATTTCATCCAAATAATCCTCCATTCTGTTAAAAATGATTGTTTGCCAATTTTTTATTTGAATTTGTTTTTATTTTTCATCTTATTGTTTTCAAATTGTTTAATTATATACAAAAACGTGTTATAATTATGTTAGTTTCTCTTTTTTCATTTGTAATTCTCACGATTTATCGAAATGTTTTATCTTGGCTATCGCTATGGCTTAAGTTGGCTATCAAATGCTAAACATTTAAATATTCTTTTATCTTCCAAGCTTTTGAATGAAATAATGATAGGCTATAAATATAAAGTAATTATTGACTGTTACATGTTGAATGCTTTTTTCTATTTAATAGTATGCATGAGCAAGCAAAAAAAGTTTTCAAATTACTACTCCATTAAAAAAAGCCTATTATTTTTATTTACACATTGGCTCAGTTACCCTTTGCAAAACCTCAAACAAAAAGAATTTCTACTGCGTTCAGATAAAGCTGATATCTCCATAATAATTTTATTATAAAAATTGATACAGGGTACACTTAAAGCATGACAAGTAAAATTAAAAGTTGCAAAAATAAAATTTATGTTGAAACCTATCACGATCGCGTTCAACAACGGACAGCGATTATTTTCTTTTGTAAACTTTTGCTTATCGTGTGACAGGATAATGAACTTTTTGACGTAGATAATAAAGTTCAAGATTGCACCTGTTGGGTGTTGTGTTTAATTATAACTGGCGCGTAGCATAACATCGGTTGAACTTCGTATTTCGGTTGAGAACGCTGCGCCCGCGCCCGTGACCGACACTGAACTTGCTCGTATTTAATATTGAAATGGTTTTTTATTATTTTAATATATAAATTTCTGTGCAGTTTTTAAATGTATGAAGTTAATTGTAAAGTTCATTATTTTATTTTCTGGTACAGTACCTCTCTTTTTTTCCTGCCTGTTGGAAAATTGCAATTCCATTTCTGTTGTTATTTATTTTCGTGCAAAAGTACAATAAATATTTTAGAAAAAAAATTCAATGTACTTTATCTTCTCTAAAAATCTTTAATTCCACCCACCCATTTTTCCCCACACAAGAGCAACATTTTTATACCCAGCATAAAAACCCAGCAAAATCATGATAAATCTTACAAGGCTCCTAATGGCTAAAGAGGAAAGACCCCGCAAAAGGAAAATGTCCAAACTCCTTTACAATTGCCGCTGAAACACGCTTTCTCCTTTTCGACTGACTTATTGGCTTCTTATTTCTCAAGTGTCCAGTAATTCTTAGAACTTATTGACGGGAGCAGCTTATAGATAAATATCGGAGCGTATGATGAATTTGACACATGAATAGAAGGAGTTCGAACAGCAAGCAACCTCGGTAGTTGATTGATTCTCACATTGTGCGCATGATTTAGATGAAGTCGTCTGATTTGCTACTTATTTGAGCTGCCCACGTATTAAGCTTAAGAGTGTTGGTTTAGATAATCTCATTCAGCTGTAAACAATGAATGGGTTAGGCGCACATTGCCACATTCTCAAAATGACATATTGACGCAAAATGACATATTCTCAAATTGTCTTTTCTCAAAATGCCACACTAGCAAAATGTCACACTATCAAATAGACACATTCTGAAAAAGTCATATCAAACTAAAATATAGCATCAAAAAACATATTAACGTCCAAATTAAAAAAAAAACTGTTCAAAATGAATTTCGAGGTTTTGACATAACGCGAAAATGGCATTATGCGAAAAGACATTTTGGGAAAATGTCATTTTGCTAATGTGACGTTTTGCGATGTGGCGTTTTCAAAATATGACAATTTGAGAATGTGACATTTTGCGAAATTCCCATATGTCATTTTGCGAATGTGGCATTGTGCGCCTAATCCCAATGAATATGTAGGAGAGAACTCGCGATAATAATATGATTTTGATACGAAAACCTCACAAGACTGTTGATGTTTAGACAATGACATCCTCTAAATATTATGTTTTCACAAATCAAATCCAAGTGTGCCTAAATATAAACATTTGTACCTATTAATAATGATAGAGCCGCTGTTGCAAATTCATCTAAATCCCCGATTACTGAGACACTAATAGAACCAAACGTACACTACGTGCAGCCAGCCGCTATCTCGCTAGAAAACAGTGAACTCCAAATTCTAAATTCCATTGTCCTTAGAAAGTCAGCATGCGTTGTCCTGTCCACACACCACAGGAAACAGTAGCTACTCGCCGTACCTGCAGGAATGTCGTTTGGAAATGTCCTAATTTACAAACAGAGGACGAAACGCGACTGGCATCATAAGAAGGGTTTTTGTTTATATTGTGTCGACTTTCACTGGAACACCGTCGCCAGTCGGCAGGACGAAAGGACCATCATTTGTTTTGTTAACCGCTTCGTCTCGACGTAACTTGGATCAGGAGTTTGCTTATAATGCAGCTTGTCATGCGAAATTATCGTACTTAATATGGACTTTTTTGGTCAGCGTCTTGTTCTGGCTTACCACTTGCTCCTGTAGATTTTGGACCTATCAACTTTATCACTAGGAAGTGGTGACGGGCGGGTGTTTTGGGGGACTGTCTTTATGTAGAACTTTGACGTTCAAAAAGTGCTGGCGCTCTCCCTAATTTGAATAAATGATTTTTTTTATTTTATCTCTATCATGGTCTAATGCAGAAGGTCTTCCTTAGTTATTTTTGATCTGATATTCATCTGTTCGCCGTAACTTGGATTTGGAGTTTGTTTTTATGCAGGTTTTTCGTACATCACTTTCTGAATTAGTCTTTTATTTTGAATGTGTATGTTTTGGCCCAGTATTTAGGAGTTTATCAGATTTGTCTCTATGAGTACAAGTATTATTACCTGCATATTTACTTTGTTGATTATTTTGGCCATAATGGTTCTCGTGGAATTGACTTACTCTAACAGCTAAGTAAGAACTACGTTTAAAATCTCAACAACGGTATTATGTTATACCAAGAAAATTATGTAATACTAATTTTATTATTAGTGTAATACGAAGTCACTTGGAAGCCGTAACAGTGTCTGCTCAATAACCACCTAATGCAGTAATCGATAAGCTGATTCTAAAGTCGAGCGTTCACACACCGGTTCTGAACCGGGAATATGTAAAACTTCGAAGACTTTCCTTGAGAAGAGCACTTCTTCTAAATGAAGAATGTAAGTTCTTGCAGATTGGACACAAGTCGGTAGGTCGATCATTCTTCTTGCCCTTAAGATATCACGAGAAATAAATGAATAGCCATCGTCTACGTCCATTTATGGCTTTATACGGGAGGCAATAAAAACCTCCTACAAGATAAATGAAAAATAAATGGCTATTAAGCCATTTATTGCATTTATTGCCCTCGGTAGGATCACATCTGTTTTTAAAGGTCCAGAATGAAAAACGTTTACAGGATCATAATAACTCAGTCAACAGGATGTTCTACAAAACATAAATAAAGTGCACAGTAAGCTGATCCATAAGAGGAATGAGCTAATAACTTAGCTTCACGGCTTTTCAAAACCAGTTTCTACAGTCTTTGTTCTTCTCCACGTTCATGTGAAATGATGAGTCGTGTCGCGCTTTAATATTTGTGAAAAAATACTTCTTTTATGAGGGCAGCACGAATATTCTGTAGTGAGCGAGCACGGTGACATTTGAACGCCAGAGCATAAACGCATCGGCGTGCCCCCGACTCCAAGCCATAAATTCGCCTAATTTTTTGTCACATAGATATTTGTGACGTTTAGCGTACAGGGTACGCGCCTGCTTGTCACGTATATGTGACCATGGCGTTCAAAAGGTTAAGCGATAATTAGCTCGCCTCGTCTGGATATGATCCGCCAATATAGCAAGACCTTCACTTTCAGTTCGTACCTCTACGTCGTCACCTGTCACGACCGCTGATGTGGAAGGCAGGGGGTGTCATACGCGGCTGGCCAGTTGTCACACGCCGGTGACGTGTCTCCGGTGCTCCACAGTCACGTTGCGTCGTTGTTGACACAAACCATTCTCTTTTATTATTTTACGAGGCCATAAGAAATGTTGGCAGTGACGCTGTCGTGTCGTGAGGACACAGTGTACTGACTTCTAACTATGTATCTCTATCGTTAGTAAATTGCCATCGTTCTACGTCCGAGTGACTGACGTGCTAAGCATAGTTATTCTTTTGAAATGTTTTCACGCCTCGATGTTCTTTGCAATCGGGTAGTTGAGAATAATGTGAATATGCATATGTCACAGTCCATAATTCCTCGGAAGGACTTCGCAAGATTATAAACTATCAAATTTTTATGCGTAAAATAGTATTCCAAATGTTCAGTTGACAATTTATCGAGAGTAATCTCTCAAGTTATTTTGTAATCTTACGGAGTTTGCTTGTGGTGACACATATTACAATAAGTATGCCAGTAATAAGTTTTCAACTTGAAAACTAAAGCTTCCCAATCTGCAAGTTTTAGTATGCAAACCACGTTCAAATGAAAGTGAGAATAAGTGAAAAAAATAAGGATTAAGTAATGCCTGATTTGTAAACGAGTCTTGCTTACAAAACAAAGTGTGTCTCCCGCGGTTCCGGTCGTAAAGTCGGTGAACTTGTTGAGAAAAACATCTAATTATGTTGAAGATATTTTTTGTGTTCGACCACGTAAGAATGTGGGTCAGATGATGTGCGTCGCATACAAACGGTGGCGCGGCGCTGCGCGGCCATTGTGTCGCATATCAAGCACTTTCCTATGCGCCCGCGCCGGTAAAAGCGAAGTTCGGTCACTTATCTGATCGACATGCGAGGTACTCTTTTTGGAGATGCGGGTCGCATTGTGAATTTGGGGTTTGCGATCGGTTGTTATTGGTAACGTAGAATAACAAACTGTATACTAACTTAAGCCGCGGCTTCGCTTGCTTGGTCATACAGGAACCGAGCATTTAAGATAGTACTAGGTTTTATTATAATTGAAATAATTTTCAGAAGAAAACCCTTAATCTTCTATATATATAGAACAAAGTCGTGTTAATTACACCATTTATAACTCAAGAACGGCTGGGCCGATTTTGGAGATCTTTGGTTTGTTGGATTTGTTTTTGCCCCGAATAGCAGAATAACTATTAAAACATTAGAAAAATTAAAGAAAAAAATATGTACTTAGGTACAAAACATTATCGAATAAGTACAACGCCATTTCAGATAAATGACAAAAACGTAACACGGCAAAAATTGTTTCTGAGGCGGTACGAAGTTCGCCGGGACCGCTAGTAAGCAAATAAAGTATTACCTCATCTATAGAAGGTAATTCTTAATCTGCTAAGAAACGTATATATATTATTATATTCTGTGTTTGTAATTAAGAGTTTTTTAAACATATTCAATAAAAAAACCCATATTTATTAGGCTAGGGTCTAATAGTTTGAGTCCGATAGTATCAACCGGTAAAATCCAAGACAGACTAGATAATAGGAATGAATTGAGACTCGATGACTGAAAGCATGATCGATGTTGATACTAAATCGCGAATACATGGAAATCATGTGCATAGGCGGCACGCGATTATTTATCGACGATAATGAATAACATTAGCTGTAGGCACGTGAGTTGCTTGATCTAGTTATTGAAAGAAAACTCTTTATTTAAAACAGTTGAGATTGATATAACAGTAATTAGAATGTTGTAAACCTTTAAAATCAATATAAAATCAAATCTACAGGAAAATTATGTTTTTCTCTGTACTATATATCCAATTAGGTAAATAAATAAAGTTCAATTAACAAACCATAAATTAAAAAAAAAAGTTTGCTACAATGAACAATGTGAAATTGCTATAGACTTGCCTTCAAGAAACGATACGTAATGTGTTCACTAACACAACAAATATGTATTTTTTTCTTGATACCCACAACATTGTAAAGTACTGTGCATCTACTACGAGTACTTACTAGTTCATTTGAGTACCTACCTACATTTCTTATGTCAACGTATTTAGTATTTATGAATAACTTGTATTTCTCATAATAAGTGGATTGTATTCTTTTTGAGGAATAAATGTCTGAAACCGTAAATCCCAAGCCAACAATGGGTGCTGAAGTTCAGTTAACAACATGACACGGCGTCGTACTATTTGAGTAACATCTTTCAAAAAGTATCCATTCATGTAGATTTTTGATAGTACCTACTTAGTCAAACACTCTAATCCAGTGGTTCGTTAGCTTTTTGGTTGGCGATCCAAAGTATAAATACAACGTGTAACAGAATAAACGCAACACCTCTTAAGGGGTCATTGTACCTACTCATCATTATGAACAACTTTTACTATGGTACCAACTACGAAATCGCGAAACAAAAATCAGCTGTTCAGTATATTTTGTCGAGTTATGCGCACAAAAATGTATGGTGGAGTTAATTTTTTTTTCGCGATTTCAGTGTTGGTGCCATAGCAAAAGTTGTTCGTAATGACGAGTATAATAACCCCTTAAGATGTATTGCGTTTATTCTGTTACACGTTGTATATCTGAAGCCCGCGACCCTAATGTTTTATTTATCTTTCAGATAAAATAAAATAATAGGATATATATTCTACGTCTAAAAGCCCGTGGTTTGCTAAAATTGAAAACAGCAAGGCACGAAAATCCTGCTCACTGACACAACAAATAAGTGGTTTGAAATGGTAGCAGGGCCTTTTCAGCTTTATTGCTAAAACTGCGCTTCCTAGATCATTCAACCCAAAATTTCGTTAAACACATTCTGGCAAATCTATCTTTTAGCACTCCATCTGCAATTCTTCTCGTAATCTCGCGACCCATCTTAATACCGTCCGCGACCCTATTTTGGATCGCGACCCGAGGTTAAGAAACGCTGCTCTAAACAGTAACCTTCAAAATGTTGAAATTCAAAATAAATAAAGAATCATTTAAGAAAACAGTTAACATGACCTACATTAACATTAGCAGTGTATGTAGGTACCTAGTTTGTTTGTCATAGACGTGGGTTCTGGTATATTTTTTTTCTCAAACTGTGCAAACCTTATTTGTTTCATGACAATGGACATGTCATTAAAGTGTTCTTCATCGTATATATGTCACCAGAAAATTGCACACTCCGTAAGCTTGTAATAAATCGTTTTGTATACAATAAATCCCATCCAAACTCAATAATTTCCAATAAATCCGTGTCGTATTAAGAAAAAATTGTTTATATTTCACGCGATATTTTTTTTATAATCTTACGGCGTTTGCAATTTTCCGGTGACATATATAAACCTACAACTGATGGAGCTTGTAATTTATGATAGATAATACTTATATTGGTCGAATTTTTCAAGTGGCGAAACATTCTCAAAGGAGTCTCGGAATTTGAAAAATGATTTAGCTAACGAGAGAAAAATAAATGTTTTTTTTTGGAATGTGCCGTTTCCTTTATATTAAGTTTGCCATGCGTTTTTCCTTCCTAGAATTAGATCCTTATTAACGAAACTTTTGGATGGTGTAATAAATTAATAATAGTGTGTGTGTTTTTTCCAAAATCATCGCGCATTAGGATCGATTCCTGGGTTTTCATAAAATAGGAGAGAGTGTGAGTCCTCGGGACTCGAGACGAGTCTTATTCCTCACAGTTTCGGATTTGGCCATCCACGTTATCATGCAATTAATTATGTTTAGTAGGAATTCCTGCAGCAGTTTTTGTCTAATTTGCTTGCTTTATCAAATTTCGCTTGCCTCTGCCATCACCTCGCTGTTATCTTGATAAACGTGAGACTGCGCAAATTAAGATGATTACAATATCTCCTTAACTAAGTCCCTGCAGTAGTTGTGAGAGATTCTCTTATCATTTGCAAGATAAGATTTCGAAAAATTTGGGTTATCATTTAATTTACATTATCTTTACGTGAAGGTATACCTACTTACAACTCTTTTTTTAAATAAAATAATGAGGTGTAGGTAGGTATTCGAATAAAACTTTCTCGTTTTGCTAAACAGTTTACGATATCGATAAGTACTGATGGTATAATGAACATCATTCTAAGATATGAGATTTGCATAAATATTACATTCTTCTTTAAATGAATTAATATTTGTTTAATAAGTTTAATAACATCCTGTATTTGCTCTGGTAGGAAACTAGAACAAATTGATATGTTTTTCGAAATATCGCTTTATAGTTGCCGTAAGTAGGTTTTACGCCTAATCAAGCTCAAACAATTCGATAGATTTGGTAAGTTTAGTATTGTATCATGTCGAAAAAAAACAACATTCAGGAAATCCAATATTGCCAATTTGTGTAGGAACAGTTTCAAAGTGTAGAATTTCGTATTTAATTAATATATCCACCGCTAGATTTAACAAATGGCTAGTTAACGGTTCTTCGATTTTGAAAGAAAGCTGGCAAGCTGGCACCAAATTGGCACTTTGCTCATAAGAATTTATGCTTTTATGCAAAATAGTAGTCTCTTTTAAATTAATATGAAACTGTTCTCAATTATTTTCAAGATATTTGTTCAAAAACTGGCCAAGTGCAAGTTGGACTTGCACACGAAGGGTTCCGTACCATAAGCTGAAAAAAACATGTTTCATGTACCTATATATAATAAAAGGGGGCCCCCCTTTTATTTTTATTTCATTTTTATTATTTGTTGTTATAGCGGCAACAGAAATACATCATCAGTGAAAATTTCAACTGTCTAACTATCACGGTTCATGAGATACATCCTGGTGACAGACGGACAGACAGGCAGACGGACGGACAGCGGAGTCTTAGTAATAGGTCCGTTTTACCGTTTGGGTACGGAACCCTAAAAACCCAGATAGCCATACTTGAGGATTTAAATCTAGATTAAGATTTAATTAAATTATCATCATTGCTTATCTAGGTAACGGATCTTGATCTATCTAAGTTTAAAAATAAGCTCTCCAAAATGATGAAAAATTCTATGTTGTTATGGGTCTAAGTTGCAGGCAATCTCAAATCAACATTCTTACCCGGAATCTGCCCTAAATAAATATCTAAATTTAACGTACAAATTTCAGTCACAACCAGCTGCTTTCGATCAAAACAATCAACCATACCCTAATCGACATCTGACCGACCAACAGTGACGTCATAGCGCACCAGGGGTTCGCCACCGCCGAGCCGCGCCGATGCCTCATGCCATCGATCGGTCGCAACTAGTCGCAAGCGCACGCATGAATGAGCGCGCTTCCTAGAGGCGGCGACAGGAAGCGGTGGCCAGTCGCGCGTGATGCGTACGCCTCCCGACAACTGCGTGCGCAAGCGCCGCTGTTTACATAACAACGACACTTTTGCGACAACTACGCAACTTGAAGCCGTAATTGGTACTTGATTGTGTTGTTTTTGATACGTAACTGGGTTTTACTTTCGGATTCTGTTATTTGTAGGGATCTAATAGATTCGGATTTGTGGGACATTTCATTAGATGTGCTTGGGTATAAAACAATGGACGTTTGATTCAATTCAATAGGGAATATGCAATCAATTTTTTTGTTTATAAAATAAAATACTTATTAGTTCTAGTAAGTAAACACTTGTGAAAGAATTTTTAAAATACCTTCATCAGTGATGATGAAGTTATAAAGCTTCAAAGTTGACAATTAGAAAGAGAAGTCCGATACCAACTCTGACGTCAAGTACTATGACGCCTATACAGCTGCCATACAAAACTGCGTTTTCGCAAGAGGGACAGATATATTTGTTTAAAATAATTCTATCTCGTTTGTTTTTCGGTTAATTTTGATTCTATTTTCACTGTTAGTATTGTATTTTTGTATATTTCTAGATAAACTGTTTAGATAATAAATATTTTGTTCATGCATATTCCCTATTGGAGGCAAAAGATTACATCCGTCGAGAACTAACTACCTACTACTGCTTAGACTTTACCCATTCGTTGCATCAACTATGCTAATAAACCTATTGTAGATATATGCATGTCTGTATTCATTGTTATTCAGTTACCAAACAATACCAAAGTTAATAATACCACAGTTCTAGTAAACAACACAAGGAACAACTGGCTGAGGAACTATGTGTTTTCATATAGATAATTCAATTACTCAGAAAGTGAGGTACTCGACCTTACATTCTGAGTAATTGAATTACAGAGAGATAATTCTCAAATAGGAACTCGCACCACTTCCTACTGAGACGATAAAAGAGGTTTGCCAATTCCAAAACGCTACATTGCATTAGGGAGTTTCGAAACATTGGATCCAAAATTCCAACTCTAGCCTTTCTAAGTCAACGCACGCTGTAAAGCTAGTTGTACACATGATTTTGACGTAAAAGTACGTAGTATTTAATAAGCTAGTCGTTTACAAACGGCCGGGCGCTCACCCGCGACCGGCAGGTGGCGGGTCACGGCCCTCCCGTGAGGCGAGGAGTGGCACAGAGGTAAACATCACGCATGTACCTGTACATAATTACAGTGACTATCTATACAATACAATACACAGTGGGTACGCCTAACGTTTGTAAAGTCATGTATTATTTACTTGAACGGTCGTGAACCACGCTTTATGCGTATTTTGCATAAATGATTTTGTATTATTTGAAGTGACAGCTCTTTCATATGAGTTTGTAGTTGGTGGATGGGGTACGTAGGTAGGAGTTTAAATACTTTGCTGGTTCATAACTCTTTCGTACCAGGATGCGTGTTTGACTGGCTGGAAACGTGTTTCTGAATTATTAAAAAAATCCGTATAAAATACCATTATATACACAAACATTGTGAAATCTGTCGTCAATTTGTACGATACTAAAGGACGTACGGCTACGTAGTCCAAAGGTCTCTGGCCTGGGCTAAATATGGGCTTGAAATGTTTTATAAATAAATACTTGGAAACTTACATCTGAATTAGAAAGTGTCTACATAAAGCCAAGAAGTTGAATGCTACTGCTTCCATAAACAGTTGCAAGTAGCACCCCAATCGTAATGTTTTCATAGATTTATTGAATAATTGAAAATAATATTGATTAGCACTACAAGCGCACATAACATAGCATAACGCCCTGGAGGCAGGGTGGATGGCTGTAATCATATTTTATAGGCAAAAGAAGAAACTACAATCCGCTACAGATATCCCAGGATCAAATCTAATCTGAAACAAACTGCCATCATTTGCCTGCGCACACGCACATAGCCGTGCATGTCGCGGACGCATTGTTGCGACCCGCACTGAACCGTAGCGTGCTGCATGCCACAGCTGCCACTTTGCTATGGCTATATCTACAAGAACATGTAGGTATCTAAGTTATTATGTATTTGTTTTTGTTCGAAACCTCGAAATGGCAAATAGTAAACTCCATATATATATGACGTTCAAAAGTGCCGTTTAATGGCCTAATTGAAATAAACGTTTTGACTTTGACTTTGACTTTGACCATATCAGCTACAATTTTAGCAAGTACTTCCCCTTGGTTGCTTATAGGAAGAAGAAAATATATTGGATTGATAGTTTGTCATTGAGCGTATTGATAGCACATACATATATGTTTAACAGTGGCGTAGCTAGTCTCAAAGGGGCCCTGTATCAAACATTTTTGGGGGGCTCGTTTTTAGGGGTATTGTTTTTAAAACCCAAAAGGCCTTACTAACTCAGAACTGTCTTGGCAAATGTAGATAAAGCTTTGCGTCCACACGTTGGGGCCCTTGTAAACCGGGGGCCCCGTATTTTTATACGGCTGATACGGCGGTAGCTACGCCCCTGATGTTTAATTAATACACTACTTAGAGCTTCGCCGGTGCTAAGCTACTATGGCCGTTTACGGTATAAACAATCTACACTACACCTAACCTTACATTTAAAAGTTTTAGTGGCAATTGTCAACTAATAAAACTGGCCAAGTGCAATTTGGAATTATACACGAAGGGTTCCGTACCATAAGCTGAAAAAACATGTTTTTTGTATGGGGCGACCCCATACAAGAAACATGTTTTATTTATTTCATTTTTATTATTTGTTGTTATACTTGTTATAGCGGCAAAAGAAATACATAATCTGTGAACATTTCAACTGTCTAGCTATCACGGTTCATGGTATACAGCCTGGTGAAAGACAGACAGTGGAGTCTTAGTAATAGGGTCCCGTTTTTACCCTTTGGGTACGGAACCCTAAAAAGAGCAATTAATTTACTGTTTATAAACCGATGCTAATTAAATTATGACTTACAGTTACAACTTTACGAGTTTACGAGTCATTGAGTACGTTACCTACATTTGAAAGACTTCGTTAAAGAGACATGACAATGCGTTTTGAGCTTCATCGTGTTTGACACACTTAGATAGTGCAGTTAGCTCATACTCACACACAAAACTACACTGTACCAATAGGTACTTAGGTAGTAGAAGTAATAGGTATTTGTTATAAGTAGGTCTCTATAGAATCTCTAGGCATTATTACTAGCTGCTACGCGGGCTTTATATCTGCTACGAGCCTACGAAACTTTAGCGTATAAAATTTGAAAAATATAAAGATGTACACATAAATATTGGCGTATTTCACCTATATGTTTATCACTACATAAATACCGCCGGGTCTGTCTTGTACACATAACTTAATAGTGGCGTATTTCACCAATATTTTTATCACTACATATTATAAAACACCGCCGCGTCTGTCTGTAGGTCTGTACGCGATTAACTCAAAAACCATCGAACAGATTTTCATACGGTTTTCACCTAAACACACCACAACACACAGATAAACCTTTATCATGAATCTCTAAGGTTTTGTGTAAATTTGCCGACGATATGACGATGATTATTGAAGATGCATGTTGAAAAAGTCTTGTCCGTTGGGAGCTTCCCCGGCTCCCGGCTTCGCAGCGCATACTCATGTATGCGCTGCGAAGCCGGGGCTGGTTAGCAGTAGTAGCAAAAATAACAGCGTGAGATTTCATATTATGTAGGATACATATAATCTTGTTTATATAAGACTAGCGGACGTCACGCGGTTTCACCCACGCAGTTCCCGTTCCCGTGGGAGTACGGGGACAAAATATAGCCTATGTTACTCGCTGATAATGTAGCTATCCATTGCTGAAAGAATTTTTCAAATCAGTCTAGTACTTTTTAATTTTATACGTTACATTTTTTTTTTCTCATATACATATTCCTCTTTATAATATTAGTATAGAAGATACTACAGTAACTGGTTAAGCAATATTTTATTGAACAAAGTAAGTCAGTAACGTGTTTACAAACTTGTTGAATCGTAGCTTTACTTTGAATCATCATGTATTTAATGTCAATGACTTGATTGCTATGGACGCACCTATGTTAATGATATCTGCGCACACGCATCATAACACTTACATTTCCAATTTATGTTGGTATTAAGGGGTATATTACCAATCTTATCAATAATCATTCTCATTATAAATATGTAAATAAACTTAACTTGATATTTCTGCGCAAACAGTCGACCTGGTAACATTTCAATGCAAGTTTGTTCATCTATTTATCGACAAACCACTTGAGTTTTCATGTAGGTAATTTATTGGCAATCAAACGATATCTACTGATATCAAAAGTATGGTATACAAAACAGAAAAGGATGAAGTTAAGTTTACTGCATACTTTTCAGTTTTTCATTAAGAGTCGCGTTTTCTGTGATTTTTTAATAAATCTAGAAAAAGGGTCTAAAACCCTTATGTTTTTTTTCAAGTGGTATTTGCCCGTGTGGTGGTGGCCTATGGCTATTTGTGACTACGAAACGTGCAAAGTATCTACCAGTGTAGCTAGACCCTTAATTAAAAATGCCCAAAAAGCACACCGGACAACACGAGTTACAAAATGACACCGGCAATTATTTTTTTTTGCGTTTGGTTTGGCAGATCGCTCTGTAAAAAACCAGATTGTTTTAGCCGAAATATACTCAAAAAAAAGCCTGATATTCCAACACAATGAACCCGTCTAAAAGCATTCAATGTTTACTAACTGAACTATTCTGCCATCAGTACACAAATACGTAAAACGCACTCGCCATCGCTATCTCAGATCGGGCACTTGCGTCCCCTTTCCGTTACATAGCGGTCTTCTCGCTTGTGACAAATATGGTACCCGCATGTCACACTACTATTTTACTATAGTTTCTGAGAAAACTCAGCGATAACTGGATTCTAGTTTGCTGAAGTATGTGTGAAGTAAATGGATGGTGTTCTAGGATGTGATGTTATGTGATTTGTGTGGTTCCTAGCGGATTGCAGTGTGTGGGTAGGTGGTGTTTTAAGTACCTATTTTGTCATATAACAACCGGATCGAAAGTGGCGTACCTAATATAATTTCATAGAACTGAGAGCCAATTCTACGATTTTTTAAGCAACATTCGAATTCGCATCTCAGTCGAAATTTGACAAAAATGATTGGAAATTGAGGTTTTTTGACAGATTGCAACTGAGATTCGAATGCGAACATTGCTTAAATAAATTTAGAATTGGTCTTCACTCCCCAGTTATTTTATTTAAACCATAACGATGTCTGGATGATTGTAGTTGAAATGATATATAGTTGTGAAAATAAATAAGAAAAATCGGTCACTGGTTGAACGTTAGGACAAGGTAAAACTTCTCCTATTCTGATATTTTGGTAACAAGTATCAACAGTAGTTTAAGAAATATAAATAGTAGTTCCTCCCTCGCCCTGTCGTAGCTACCGTAGTTAGTCATGTATTTACCCCATATATCATTTGTTTTCGAGCGGCCTCTTTGTATTCATACCAAGTCTTATACAGCATGTTTCATTACCTTTTGTTTAGTGTTCGGTTACTAATCGGGCATCTAATTTTGTTCGAACTTTGCTCCAGTTTGATTGATCCACACATCTGGTACAAGCTTATTCGGTTATTCAAAATCAAAAGTCATATTAATTTAAAAAATATAGAATCAATGGAGAATCAGCACTTTTCGAACGCTAAATTTACATAACTTCCAAAACGCCTGCCTGCCACTGAAACAACGCCTTATGTTTAGATTTATTTTAAGTTTTACGAGGTCTTGCGGTACGTGAACGGCAATGCTGTTGTAAAACGGCTGAAAAGAATCAATATAACATAAAAAACCTTACTCAAAAAGTACATCCTTGAACCCTTGATCTAGTTGAGGAAAAAATCCACAGCATCAATAGCGAAGCTTAGCATTCACTCAGTAGGTATTTATTGTGCGCGAGATGAACGGCCCACACATAAAGGACTTCCGCCGTTTAGTTCCGCCGCTCACTTACACGTGCGCTTGCGCTTCTAAACAAGAAGCAGTAGGTGAAGTACGAACAAACATTGCGAAACAATTTGTCATGAACTTGACGCGCTCCTATTAAGAGTAGTGCAAGTGATCTGAGAGGTTTTTTAAATTCGTCTCGTGATTTTGACAAAAGATTCATGCACAAATATAGAAAGAAGAAAGAAGGAAAAGAAAGAAAATCTGTTTATTCTGCCGGAAAAAAACACTAAAACGCACAGAAACACTAAAAACTAAAAAACTTAAACTAAAAAAAATATAATTATAACAAAAAAAAATAAAATAAAAACCGCATCACTCAGTCCATGTCAGGACCGGACATTAATTAAAACGTGTCTCTAGTCACACCACAGGCAAGAGAGATGAGATCGATGAGATTTATTAGCATTTGTGAGCTTTTAATTTCTTCATAGTAGGTAAAAGGCAGACAAGTCTACAAATAAGCCAATTAAACATAATTATGTGTAGGTACACATTGCTGGCTTAGAATCAAAGGCCAGAGAATGAGAGTTTTAATGTTTCGGGAATCCGTATTCATAAAACATTGAATCGAGCATACGAATAAGTACTGTGACCGACCGGAGTTAATGAACCCTCTGAAGAGGTCCTGATGAAAGAGGATCTAAACAGAGCCTATACATAACAATCATACACAACCTTTTGAATGGAACTTCAGTCAACGCCCTAAAAATCAGTGCCCTAATATTGAGTGAATGAAAATTTACACGAATGATTAAATAAGAGGCAACAGCTGTGAGACCGATTAATATAAACGAATCATTCACTAATTCTATAGACTGGTCCTTTTATCCATAAATCTATTCAGTGGTCGAACTATTACGCGGGAACATGCGCGCTGCGCCGGAGTGGAGCACGATCCGCGTATTATAAAGTCATCTTAAAGCTCTTAAAGTGGTGTTATTAAGACATATGAGACGTGTTCGCTGTGTCAATAGATGTTTTCTCGCTGTTGCTTGATGCGAATTTTTTGTTTTGTTTCTTTATTTTTTTATGGATGGGAAATCATCAAATGACTCTTTCCTCTCTAGGCGGAGCGGAAGGGATTCTGAGTAAAACCCATCCGTATTCCTTCTAATGCCTTTTGCGTTCCAGGGCCGCGGTGACTCTCTCGAACAAATTCCGCAACCCTGGCAGGGGTTCTCCCTACGTTTACGTCTACGTTTTTATCTTTTGTGAGGACTATTCCGCTTATAGCTAGCTGATTTGCTTGCGGCTGTCATTTCTAGATCTTTGTCGATACTGGTAGTCAGAAGCTTAAAAATCTCACCAGTCTTGCCAAGGGGTATCGGGTTACTCAGTCACTGGGCCATGTTGGTCAGATAGGCACTCGCTTCTTGTAAACTACTAGTATTCATTCATTCACATACTGGATACGGTTATACTCTCACTGACGCGTGTCAGACTCTTACTGACTAAAACCCATCCGTGTTCCTCCTAAAGCCCTTTGCGTTCCAGGGCCGCGGTGACTCTTTCGAACAAATTCCGCAACCCTGACAGGCTCTGGCCCTAGCGGGCCCCGGCCTCTATGCTGACATCTCTTTGAGGCGCGCGTGAAACCCAACGCGCCATCGACCCGGGCCTGGTGGTGATCGGACAGCGAGCCACCCAACGCTCGCCGTCCTCAGGCCCGCGCCTACGGTGGCCAGGGATCGCCCTGCGAATCCCGACGCCCGGGGCGTCTTCTTCTGTAGCGGCGGTTGGGGCGAAGGCCTTGCCTTTCCCTCGCGCGGCCCGCCTCCTCCTTCGCTAGCATTACTGCTTCGCAGAAGGAGGTGACCACTTCCCAGGACCATGCATTCAACCAGGGCCGGACGCGAGAGGTTGCCGCCGCCGATCGCCTCGACGAGGACACGGCGGTGCTCAGCCCAAGCAGGGCAGACCTCCACCGTATGCTCCACCGTGTCGTGCGATCCTCACAGTGCTGACACCCGGGTGTGTCCTCCCGCTTAATCCGAAACAGGTACCTCCCGAAACAGCCGTGTCCGGTAAGTACCTGCGTCAGGCGGAAGGTGAGGACGCCGTAGCGCCTCTCCAGCCACTGCTCAAAGAGGGGCCTTACCGCCGCAACTGTGGCGTGCCCAATGTTCAGAGGTACCTACACTCTATCTGTGTTTGCAGTTATGTAAATACAACATTTCCCAATGCGCATTGAAATTGATCCATTTAAAACTTAGTAATGTTGCACACGTCCATTTATGTGAATATGTTACAATAAATTCGTTGTTAGGAGGTTGCAACTCGCAATTACAACATGGAGAAATCGAATTGCATCAGGAAATTGGGCATAAATCACCAGTCCACAAGTTAGATAACTATTGTTGCTATATCTTTTTTCTTTTCTGATTTTCTGAAAAAACTTCTCCTATTCAGGATTCGTTGTTAGGAGGTTGCAACTCGCAATTACAACATGGAGAAATCGAATTGCATCAGGAAATTGGGCATAAATCACCAGTCCACAAGTTAGATAACTATTGTTGCTATATCTTTTTTCTTTTCTGATTTTCTGAAAAAACTTCTCCTATTCAGGATTCGTTGTTAGGAGGTTGCAACTCGCAATTACAACATGGAGAAATCGAATTGCATCAGGAAATTGGGCATAAATCACCAGTCCACAAGTTAGATAACTATTGTTGCTATATCTTTTTTCTTTTCTGATTTTCTGAAAAAACTTATCCTATTCAGGATTGTCTGTCTTTAAAATAATTATAATTATTAACAGCATTATTATACGTAAATGTAGGCTTTTTGAATCGTCAAAATACATCTAACTGTTTTACGTTATACTGAAAAAACAAAAATTGGATGTATGAATCTTTATTACACAATTTTCGATGAAAATCTGGTTCAACATTAAAAGCCGGACAGGCCGGACACGATCTACTTTGGCCGGACACGCATCCTAAAAGCCTGACTATGTCCGGATTATCCAGACTGGCAACCCTATACGTATACCAAACCATTCCTATCAGTTAATAAGGGTGAAGTGGAGTCAGAAAATAGGTCATTATTTATTTATTTATAATTGGCTAACCAACAACTGTTAATACTGTACAGATGTTTAAATACCTAATGATTTTCTATTTACTAAGGTAGTAGTACAATTTCTTATAGGTTAGCACCGCGTGCCTCATAAAAGTAAAAAATAAATTGCTGCAAGTTTACATTTTGCTTTAAATTAATAAAAAAAAGGAATAGTAAAAAAAAAATACAAACCCAATAGAACAAAACGAAAATTAAAAAAATAGAAAGATAAAAAAAATACACTAAATAAAATATAATACAAATTCTAAACATTGTTAATGGTAACTCTGTGGAACTTGCCAAATGAGTCAAAATGCACGAGCACCAGATCGCTGAAGTTGTTTAAATCTTACCATTCGCATCTAAAAGTGTGTTAAAACTTTAAATTATTATAGCTTATAAATAATCTAAAAGGCGAGACCTTCTACTTCACTCAATTCCTATTCTCATTCATTTTACTACAAGCCAACCAGCCTCCCAGTCTAGGACCAAGGAACGCCTCTGCAATTCAAAGGCATAAAACTGAATGCATTTCCACGGGGCGCAGTTAACAATGCAGCATACTAATAACAGAACAATGGAGCACTTCACACCTGCTGCGATTAGGGTTACTGCGTTTATAAACATTGCTCCAGTATATCGTCGTGTATTCATTCATCTTGTATTTTATTTTATGGAGCATTTGTTTTCTTGTGATTTAATGCAGTTTTAGCCGCCGAGAATTATATTTTTAAACTTACCTTTAAACCATAGATTTTCTATAGGTTCTCCTGTAACCGATAAGTCAAGAATGTTTTATATTTATTTTATTCATAGTTTTGGCTCCGTAGTTTCAGATATATAAATATAGTGCTGAATTTCATAACTAATTTTAAAATTATTTTCATGATATTCGGAGCAATTTTCTGTGACAGTAGAACAGACTGACACCCCTAAGGGTTCCTTTTTTTCATACGGACATTATTCTACCTTGTCAACCTCCAATTGAAATAACTCGTTGAAAACAGTGTACTTCCTCCCAGCTTCGTTTAAAAATCTAAGCTTTTCAGGAGCCCTGACGAGTGAAGCAGCCCTAATATATTGCTTCCAATCACCCAGGAGGTGTTAGTCGTGGCAAGCCCTATTGACTCCGTTGTTCCACACTACTTAATTTACAGGGCTCCACTTACAAAGCTGTGAAGTTGAACAAAAACCCTTCTTACGAACGAAGTTGAATAAGTTTTAAGAACGGCTTTTAAAAAGCTCTTAATTAGAGGATCCTTGGTAGTTGGTAGTTGGAAAAGTTTGTAGGTACCTACGCTGTTGTTTTGAACGTGTGGCTTAAACTTTGATAGAGCTATTTACAAAATCTTTCAATTTATCCGTTGATTAATTGTTCTTTTAGCAATATTGCTTTTCGTACGTTTCCTTACTTTACTATGATGTACGAAAAGCAACTTATTTTTTAAAAGTTTTGGTTGAGTTCATTAAATAAATAATTCGAGATAATTATCCCTTATACTCGTATGTAATTAATGACTATAACGGAATAAAATGCTTCATTATCAGTTAATCATACAAATCTTTAAAAAATAAAGTGTGCATATAATACTGTGATAAATAGAAATAAGAATCCATGTTCACAATGGTGAGGTTAACTCAAAGTTGAATTAAAAAAAAAACAGAATTAAAAATGAAATACACTTACGTTACCCTACTTTAAACCGGTCGAGTACAGCCTCCACCGCAATGAGCTTCAACACAAGTACTTAAAAACAATGCGCTCAATAAGTCCATAACAACAATCAACGCCACACAATGGAGGATCGTTGCGAAAAACAATCCCATCCTCGTGACTGAATGAATGGTGAGTGAATGATAAGAACGCACTTAGAAGTGGGCGTAATATTCGAGTTAAGTAATAAAGATTTAATGTGACACATAATCTATTTACATAAAAAGTCCTTTGGGCCGGTTCTGGAATGAGAATTTGGAGTTAAGAACGTCTCATACCCTACATTATTTCCAAAATTTACGATGCTAAAGTAAAGTAAGACAATTACTCAACTTCAAATTAATTCAGAAATCGGGGGTAGATCTAGGTCAAACATTTCATTTATCGGTGATTTATTTTAAATCCAGGGCGATTTTCAAATTGATTGACAATCTTTCAGGGAATGAAAATATTAGTAAGAAATGAACTTTTACAACGAGTCCAACCCGCGAAAATAAGCTGATTCTCTTTGTTTTGTAGAGTTTAGTAAACATAAATATAATGTTGTTTTTAAGAAATATAGTGGAAGGGGTTCTCATTCATACATTTTACCCCTTGCAAGATTTCCAAGGAACTGATCCCTATATTTAAAATACTTAATTCAAAGAGAATTGTAGAAATACAGTGTCACGCATTTAATAACACCGTTCGAAATAGTCGGTCCTTTGAAGAAGGACCAGCAATACAAAAAAAAAAGTGTTTTTGATTATGGGTTTCTGTCCCTTTGCTGTCCATCTTTATTTTTAGTACCAGTAACACAGCTCCTATTATTAAACCACTCACTGCAAAAATGGCCGCAAATTAACTGCAATTATTCTTTTCCTTGACATATTATTATTATAGCACTGCATTTTTTTTTTTTGAGAATGTACTGTCCAGTTCAACTGTAGTGTTTAATGTATATTATTTCGTTTATTCGCTTTTAAATACATAGTATCTATTGTATTTTTTTTGACATACCCATCTGTTTTAATACATATATCTGATAGTATGCACTTGAAATTGAAATAAAAAACTCCTAACTAAATAAACCCTAAAATATGGCGTCTAAAAATTCCTTCGCATCTCTGTCATCGCTGGAAGTGTGCCCAAAACACTGGCGGCATTGCCACGTTATCTGTCATGCGAAGTGTCAAATAGGCGTTTGGATAGTTCTTTAAATAGTGCATATTAATTAACATTTTAATTTTTTTTTTAAACTAAAATATTAAAATAGTGCCGGGAGTAGGGCCCAAGCTATCGTTGGTCAAGACTTCCGAGAAAGGCAATACGATCTGCCGGTCGATTCTATGAACATGTCGAAGTGAAGGCTTGGGTGAAGTGATCACGAAGTGAGCTGTCAGTCCAGGTAATCAAGATGGATTGACAGCTCACTTCGTGATCACTTCACCCAAGCCTTCACTTCGACATGTTTACAGAATCGCACTGCTGTATCGAGGAGTACTGCCTTACAGTTATGTATCAGACCCTTTTTGCGCTACGTCTGCTTCGACAAAATAAGTATGTTTAAGGTATAATATTCTAATGCCATTTCTATGTATCACCTTCATTCTGGTATCTTATCATAACTGGGATTAAAACATTAAGTGTGTAAAAAGGACTTCATTTACTTTCAGACTTTAAAGTTTCCGCGACGTGTCGTTAGTCATTAGCAGGAAAACCTTGGTTTTACATTTGTATAGCACATAAAGACCAACATTAACTTGTTGATTTCAATGTTAAAGAATACTGTTCGCCATGTGTTTGTAGCGGCACCAACCCCGCAACAAAAAGAAACTCAGCGCCATCTTTACCGCCAGTGACGAACTACTGAACGAAATCCTGCATCAGTTTTCCGTGCGATTCGAACATATGCAATAGTCCGAATATCAAGTATCGGGCTGAGTTTAAGTTCTATGAAGGTTTTGGCGGGACGCCAATCTTCATAGAAAAGGGAGGATACTGGACCTGTTTTGTGTCCGGTGGGCAACCCTATACTTGATATTCGGATGTATATGTTCATTATTCTGAATGGGTATAATCCATTTCTGGGTAAAACTGTCTCATAGTGTTCTGAGTAAATATTTCATGACAATAACCAATTAGCAATATGTCTTGTGACATATTCGTATACAATCTTTTGGTTTGCCTTTGCAGTAGGTAACATATTGAGAAACTATTTAATAAGTTAGATACAAAAACAGAATCTATAAATAGTTGTGACTAAAACTTCCTTGAAGTTGAAGAAGCACCTATCGATGGTCTTAAAGTGACGTAACTTTACGTGATTCGCTGCACACAGTAACATTAGGTCATTGGAGGTTCACTCAGTCAATTGAATTTAAATCGGTCTGCCAAGCCTTTTCCCAACTATGTTAGGGTCGGAATGCCGGTTGGTAGTAGCTGAATACCAGTATTTTACATGGAGTGACAGCCTATCTGACAAACACAATACAGTATTTGCGTAATACGATGTCTTTTGGCAACTGGTGTCATATTTTCTGGCTTCCGACTACCCGTTACGACTGTCAAAGATCTTCAAATGACAGCCGGGACCAACAGCTTAACGTGCTTTCCGAGGGACGTAGGAATTTCGGTATGTTGGCAAGCGTTGCTTAGTCTAGAAACTCGAAACTTGCGGCTGCTATTATTTAGTAACGAGCTTACTTAGATTTATTCAGTCACTTGAATGTAAATAATACTTCGATGCACAGAGGCTATCCAAGCCCCGGGCGGCAAAGCCACCTGGATGTGATCTGCACTGGAAAGCACTCAATCAGTTGCGCTGTAGACACAACTTGGCGAAATGGGGTTGAATAGACTCGTCGGACACCTAATGTGAGTGCGGTGCCCCTGTTCAGAACAGGAGCCACACTTTGGAGTGCTCCAAGTGCCCATACACCTGTAGGACGCCCCTGACGAGTCAGGGACTTATCCATCTGCGATAAGATCGAAATGACATTGTAGTGTAAACCCATACTTTCACTTAACAAGTGTAAAAGAGTACTAATTGTTTTATGTGTGTGATAGTGAAATATTGTAAAGAGACTTTTATTCAGGAAACAACGATTGTGTGAAAAACTTCTTTGATTTATTCTTTTCTGTTATAATTCAGTACTTTGGGGAATTTAATGAATGCTGATAATGCAATCAACGGAGCCACATACTAGGCCCAAATAATATAATATAAGGAGTTAGCCATCGTCTCGAAAAGAAAAATAAATAATATTTGAACAACTTCTGGCGTCACTTTCTACAAGATGTATGTTAACGACAAGATGAAGATACTGAGAGTCTCTCGGGTTATTACTACATAACTAATTGACTTCAAACAATAGTGTTATGAATACTGCCCTTTTGTTGTTGCCGTAGTCTTGTCATGTATTTTCAATTGTATGCGAGTATTGCATAATATCATTATCTGATGGTACGACAATCTCACAATCGACAATTCAACACAGAAATGATTACATTTCTCAATGTACAAGAAGTCGGATGGAGTGATTTTTCTAAATAAGCTATTGGATTTTTTTGATTCTTCCTCTCCTTCTTCTCAGTCATCTCTAAGATGTATAATAGAGTTTTACTGATTGTTTCAGATCGTGCCGGTGACCACATGCCGCCGTCATCATGGTGATCGTTACCAGGGTATGTATCTTTAATATACGAGTACTGTAATAATCCACTGCTAATGTGTTTTAAGAACAAATCGAGAGCAAATCTTTGTCTTTCATAGATGTTCTTCGGGCTATCCGGCTCGAAGTACCAATGTTTTCTATACCACTATTGCTAGAGCTATAAGTTCAGTGATTCGTTATGGCTTGTCCACTAAGCCGGGGATGGAATTTTTTATTAAAGCCTTCATGAATAATTTCACAGCTAGAATTATTTCCTTTTGAATGCCTTTAATAAAAAAACGTAAATTTAACGAATTTTATCAAAGAAAAAGTTTATACTACAACATACATGTTTACTACCTTGCCAAGTTTTTCTCAATGTAAACAAACGTGACTTAAGTACCCACCTTGCTCGCTAAGTATGGTGTTTAAGTCGAAATCTTTAGAAAGCCTGTCGAAGTCCGAAGATAGCTTCTAGTTGTGTGGCTCACACATAAAATTATGGGTATTCTCGAGCAAACCGGATGCCGCTGAGATGTCGAGACGCCCATCAATTTTACCGCGGGCTTGGAGTTCAAGGCTTGATACTTGACATGAATGGCTTGTGATAATGATTTGTATTGTCATGAGGCAGTGTCTTTTTTACCGACAATGATTTTGTCTGTGGTTAGATTGAGCCTTCTGGTGATGTGTCGAAATTTTGTGCATCGACATCTATGGCATAATTATTCAATATCTTTTCATTTTACATTTTGGAAATAGTGTAATTAAATTGCTTTTCCTTATTCAGTGAGTACGTTAAATGTTCATTATAATTTGCTAATGTTTCATGACTTTCAGCTGTAGGTATTATATTTCTAAAGAAAATTGATAACATTTCGACGTAGCAGACATTGAATGAAACACTCAATTTTTTTTCGTAACAAACGGAATTGAACATGAAATTCAATAATTGGCAATTTTAATGTGATTGCTTGTAAAAAGAGGTTAGCTGTCAAAAGCTGCAACTTCCGCGAGTAAAATAAAAAAAATGTATTGTCGGCACCGTGGACGGTGACGCAGTGTGAGCTACCTACTTGTGCCCAAAGCGGTACATTCTCGCCGAGTTCCGATCAGTGCGTTTGGCAACACATTCCGTCAGCCCGCCACAGAATCCAGCACTGAGGGCGTTCACCCCGCTGACCAATACATACATGCATACACACTATACATATGTACACTCTCACACAGCGAAGTCAAACTATAAACTTCTCATTTTCGAAAACGTCAAATTGAGAATTTCTAATGACGATGACGATAATTCGATACGGTCAACGAAGTAAATTATTCATGGGTGTGACAACGAATCACAAATTACTTGATTTATGTAGTAAGCATCATAGGGCTACAACCTACAATATGCATAAAAAGATGCTTCATCCGCTAAAATGTTAATTCAATCCATAATTAATTCAAATCAAATTAAAATATTTGCTTCTGATTATATAGATCCTGTTTGTCCAAATCGATCAAAACTTTATGATACATAAACACGGCGCCACAAGCCAATGTTGTGTAAATAAACTAGATTTTTTATAATATGGTTAAAAAATCTGTAAAAGGATTTATTGCTAAAATATTCAATTCTGGGTTTCACTGGTGAATTGGACGTGATTGTTTACGATCGTGTTGCGCATGTTATGGTCCCAGACAAATCACTTTCTGGTAATGCGAACAAAGGAAAGAAAATTAATTTTGAATATTGACAACGTTTTACATAACATGCAAAAAATCCTCTCACCAAGCGGATGACGCGTCATTAGATGCATACACAGTTCACAGACTTGACTTTGTATCAGTATCTACGAAGGCATAAATATGATTAAAATATTTTAAAACCAAATCATAACAGCATTGCTAAATCATCTACCTACATACATACGTAGCACCTACATATGCGCAATCCGATATGTCAGACAGTGCGCAGTAATGGGCGAGGCGAGCCTGGTCGACTTCCAAAACGAGAGGGAGAGTGGACACACACAATACCTCGTAAAGTTCCGTGAGTGGGAGAGAAACTAGGACCGACGGCTTTCAAAACTAACTCGCTTCATATCGACTCGAGTAATCTGTTTATTGTCCCAATAAATTCTGAAGGAATTGCATAAATGACTTCTAACGTAACTTAGTCAATGTTTTGGTCCTTCCGTCATTTTAGTCTGTGGAACTTTTTGTACAGATTTGAAACTATCGCGTTTTAGAGTTCCGTACCCAATGGGTAAAACGGGAGCCTATTACTAAGACTCCGCTGTCCGTACGTCTGTCTGTCTGTCCGTCTGTCACCGGGCTGTATCTCAAGGACCGTGATAGTTAGACAGTTGAAATTTTCACAGGTGAAACATTTCTGCTGCCGCTATAACAACAATTAATACTAAAAACAGAATAAAATAAATATTTAAGGGGGCTCCCATACAACGATCGTGATTTTTTTGCTCGTTATGCTCGATATTGATAACGGCAACAGGGAGACGCTTGAAATATTCACAGAATATTTAGTTATATATTCACTTTAAAAATAAATACTTAAATTAAAATAAAACAAATATTTAAGGTGGGCTCCCATACAACAAACGTGTTTTTTTTTGCCGTTTTTATAGATAATGGTACGGAACCCTTCGTGCGCGAGTCCGACTCGCACTTGGCCGGTTTTATGATTTTGTGTATTTACCAAATATGACAGCTGCATTCAAACTTTGAAGGATTTTATTGTTGACTACATTTTCGTCATCTGAATCGTTCCCAGACTCGATTAGCAATTTAGTACAGTCAACAAAGCTATTTGGTATACAGGCAATTTTTTTTTTCCACTAAGTACGCTGCCAATATTTATTTCTAATGTGTGTATTATAACCAGAGATCGGAATAGGTAGACTATGTTTACCTAATGTTCGTGGAAGTAAGTAACATAGAGTTGATAATACCTTCTGTGAAATCCCGGAATCATAAATGGAATCATGACAATTAAAACCCGGGATTATAAAAACATAAACTGGACTTTGAGTAAAGTTACAAATTATTGATTTGAAGAATCAAGAGAAGAAAGAGGTGTGCGAAAACAAAGCCATTTAATTGAACAGTTTTAGAAGGTACGGAACTCTAAAAACAAAATAAGATACTTCAATATAATAATTTTGTTCAAATATATTCAGAGCGCAATAAGTAATTTGCAATTTCTTAAATCCCGGGATTCAATCGTCATGTTTATGATTCCGGGATTTTAGAGGAGGTATTATCAACTCTATGTCACTTACTTCCACGAACATTAGGTAAATATAGTCTATTTTTTTTATTTTTTTTTTATTTCGGGGGGAAATCCTCGTGGAAATCCTCCACTCTGGGGCGGGTGGAGGGGTCTGTCTGACTCTTACTGACTAAAACCACCCCGGTGTTCCAACTCCCACCTACGCCGGGGATCGCGGGAACGTATGCGACTTCCGCAATCCCCGGCTGGTACGGGCCACCTCGCGTCGGCGGGGGGAGTGAGGTGTTTGACTCCCCCCGCTACGTCAAAGAGGGGCCTCGGGTCCGGATGAATGGGGGGCGACGGACATCCCCAAGTTCGCCTCCTTTGGACCCAGTTAGGGGGGCCAGAAGAGGGCAGCGTAAACCCTCCTCCGACGCCCGATGCGCCTGCTGCGGGCCGGGAGAGCGGTCGTGATCTCCCTCTCCCTTTCCGCAGCCTCCTTCTGCGCGATAACTGTCTCGCAGAAGGAGACCACCGCGTCCCAGGACTCCTCACCGCCGACCATAGCAAAGACTACGGCCGGCAGCGAGAGGTCACCGCCTACAACAGAGATGAGGGCACGGCGCGGCTCCTCCCAAGCTGCACACTCTGCAAGCGTATGCCGTGCCGTGTCCTCCCGACAGTCGACGCAGTGGTGGCATCGAGCGTCCGGCTCCCTGCCTATGCGACACAAGAACCTCCCGAAGCAGCCATGCCCCGAGAGGACCTGCGTCGCACGAAACGACAGGGAGCCGTGCCTTCTCCCGAGCCAGAGGTCGAGCACTGGCCGGATGGCCTCGATGGTGATGAGGCCGGCGGTAGGGCTCGAAAGCCTGTCCCGCCATTCCGCCACCAGGACCTCGCGCAGCTGCGACCGACGCAGCTCCAAGTGTTGCTGCGTCAGTCTTTCGCCGCGCGCCCGCGCGCCCTCGCGCCACCTGTGCAGTGACGCGAGCACTTTCGCCTCCAGGTCCCACGGCGGAGATCCGGCCAGTGCGCAAGCCGCCTCGTAGGAGATCGTGCGATATCCCCTGATGACTCTGACGGCCATCACCCTCTGCGGCCTCCGCAGAACAGTGATGGTGCTGGCCGTCAGGTCAGCCGCCCAGATCGGGGCCCCATAAAGGGCCATCGATCGCACGATCCCCACGTACAACCGCCTACAGGCGGTGCTCGGGTCCCCCAGATTGGGAAGCAGCGTTGACAGCGCCCCCGCCGCGCCCAACAACTTGGGCGCCAGCCGCCGGAAGTGGGGGCCGAAATCCCACCGGCTGTCGAGCACCAATCCCAGGTACTTCATGGTGGACTCGACAGCGATACGGGCCCCCCCGACCACAATGTGCGATCCCGGCGGCGGCGCTCGCCGGGGGCCATGAAAAACGATGGCCTCCGACTTGTTGAGGGCCACCTCCAGGCCGAGGCGCCGTATGCGGCTCACCACCTGTGAGACCGCAGCCGTCGCCAGCAACTCTGCCTCCCTGTGCGAGCTCCCCGGGCAGTGACCAGTGTGTCGTCAGCATAACACACCAGGTTCACTCCCGGCCGGAGCTCGCCCCTCAGCACCCAGTCGTACCCGATGTTCCACAGGAGCGGGCCCAAGACCGAACCCTGCGGAACACCGCACGACATGGGGAAATATAGTCTACCCATTCCGATCTCTAATTATTACTTTATAAGCTCATGACGTACTTACGAGCGTTGTGTACAATAATTATTGTCTCACAACATTGTTTAAAAGTAGTTACAAGTTGGCTGCCTGCATACCAAATATCTTTGTTGACTGTACAAACCTATTTACTGTAAAAAATTGACAATGTACAAGTTTTGACTCCTCTACGAGTTTAAGTAAAGAGAGATATTATATAGAGTAGAAGTACCGTATTCAGGCTTCCTTTTATTAATTGTTAAAAGTCATTTAACTTAACGCTTCCATATCGTAACTGTAATTTACACGATGTTTTATGATTCCTACGAGTAAATGTAAGTATACGTCTTGAAGTCTTTGTTTAACGATAAATGTAGCGGTTAGATACTTGTAATTAACTGTACATGTATTGATAACATCGCGCATCGGAATGACGTAGCAGATTCTTTGAACGCAATGATTACCGTGCAATGTCTGGTTTTTTATGTTTTCTTGAAGTCATCAAAATAACCATAACTTATTAGGACACATTAAAACTTCAACTTGTAGAATACAAAGGACATTTACTGAACTATAATATGTTCAAGTAACAACTAAAAACATCTTAACCTGAAATTATGTACAAACGCGTATAAAAACCAAAATGAATCGTTGGGTATAAAAAATTCATCCACATCGCTGTCAATGGCAAAAGTGCCCAGCAGTCCCCAACACTGCAGCATTGCCGCGTTGAATGGCAATGCTGATTCTTTGGCCGAAGAAAAGCAAAAGTGATTTTTGAAAAGCAAACATCACGTTTTAGGTACTGTTGGTAGCTAATTTGACAGTTGGTCAAAGGTAGATATGTTACTGAGACCGACCGATATTAAATATAAAATCGTCACTAGGCATAGCGAGTCGCTGAAAATTCTGCAAACGTGACAAACTCAAGCTCGACAACGTTTAAATGATTATTCAAGGATATTCACCTCCCTATTGTTAATGACTCAACATCGAATGTTGATCTCTGTATGAGATACAACATTTAATTTTATCTAAACCCAATCCAGTTTTAAAAAGCCAGACAGTTTGTATATATATGTATGTAAATCAGACACACAAGAGTTCATATTTATATACTTGTAAATGTCAAGTTTTCTTTAATTTCTGCTTTATATTAACATTCAAATCTCACTTTCTTCTAACAAGCGAAGACCATACATTATTTAGAAAGCAATATAATTTAATAAACCGGTACAGAAAGTGTATCCTAAACAAGAACACGCTGTATTCACATTAACATTCGACACTTGCGGGGTTGTTGAATTGCTAATCATGTGTGAATAATTTGATGGTTTTAAAATAATATTTGTATTACTATTGGATACAATAAGAGATTGTATCTGTCACCGGAAAATTGTAGACTCCGTAAGATTGTAATAAATCTTTACTAGATTATGATTTCTCGATATATTATGAAAAAATCGTTTTGTATACAATAACTCCCATCCAAATTCAATACTTTCCAATATATCCGAGTCTTATTAAGAAAAAATAGTTGACAATTTCACGCGATATTTTGCAATCTTACGGCGTTGGTGACATATTCAAATGGTCCCATGCAAACCCAAAGACGTTTATTAAATTCATAACATTAGCAAGACTCTACACAGGCAAAGAAAAAAAAAAGATTTACAGTAAGTAAAGTTGTCAATCACTCACGAAATCACGAAAAAAAATCTGTTGTTCAGTACCAGCAGTGATTTATTTTTCGCGGTTTCACGGTTTGACTCTCTTTTCAGGTTTTCCGTGATTTCTGTTACCGTCCATGCTCTTGTATTAAATTATATTTTTCAGTAGATATGCAACTTCTGAAAAATATTTGGGAGATCATGCTTCGGTGTCAAACTGTTATAACTCGGGTGTGTGTTGGTCCGAGTCTCCTCTTTATTTAGTTTTTTATACAATCAATAGTACCAATAGTCAATCAATGGTACCAAAGTCTAGCTAAAGGAACTACGTATATCTTTTCTCAAAGAAATTCATATCATCGTGCAACGTTACTTAATGAACGAAAGATTCATTCATTAACTAAGACACGTCATCACCATCACACTGATTCAAGTTGAACTCAATGAACGAATGGTAACTGTTGATTGATAACAATAATAAATCTAACTACTGAATGCCCCGAGAGAATCGCGGTCACTTTCTGATAAAATTATCGATCGACACTTCTTACAAACAGAGGTTATGTTGAATTGATATTATTTTTTGGTATATTTTCTACTGTGATGTGTTGCCATGGAAACCATAGAAACCCTTCACTTTGAGGTGACTACTTACCATAAATATTTTCTAAGTTAATTTGTGTTTTTGTTATTTAAAGGTAAGTAACAGTTTTATACATAGATAAGGTAATAATAACAGGAACTACTTACGTTAGCTACGATTAAAATTCTAAAATTATGATTCAGACAATTCAGTCATCATTGTCCATTTATTTGTTTGAATCATGCGCTTGTTTAAATAATACCTAACTACTACTGAGCCCTTGCAAGGAAAACGCATTTTGTCACAGAGTTGAGGGATATAGAACTATCATAACGCACGATTAAAACCCGGTGACTTTATTCACCGCCAGACGTCTGTACATGGAGATTAGATCACAGTTTAATTAGGGAATTAAGAATTATGTTAAGGTAAGTGCGTCTACTGCATGTCTGTTCATAACGCAGTAGGTTACACAATAAATAAGTGGCATTTCGAAGGTATCCTAATACCTTGATGTTGCAAATTAAAAGAATCAACGAATCAAACATGATATTACTCAAAAAAAGATCGCTACATAAAAATAAAGACATAAAAGTTCGACGTAACAATCTCATAGTCAACTAAGTACTTATTAAAAAAGATGTACATTTAAGAGTAAGCATTATAATTAATTAAGATAGTGATCGCGGAGTATTGACGCGCGCAACAGGGACGCGCCCGACTTTCTATAACTTTATACTGACGCAGACACCATTGTTTTTATATTAGTTCCGGCTCTAGTGGATTACAAGTCATATGTTGGCTTGACTTTTACATGTGGCTAGTGTTGTTATTATGTATTTATATGTTTTATTAAGCTGCATCAGTGGTTTAGCTTCAATAAGGTCGTTGTTAGAAACAGTCAAATCCTTTGAAAAATATGAAACACCGATTGGGACGACTATGCGCAGACTTTGGGAATTTTCTATTATTTAAATCTGAAGATCCGTCATAAACTGAACGCAAATCAAGTGATGCAAAAAATCAATGACAGCTAGATAACTATTTTGTGATCGTTTTCGTTCGAGAAACTGGGCCTTAGTCACTCGAAGACTTAGACATCTTCCTTAGGAACTGACATGTGGCTCAGAACCGGGAACGTTGAAAAGAATGGAGACTACTGGAGGCTACTGAAGACTCCACTGCTGAGCAAAGAGCCCTTTACTCAGCAGTGGAACAGTACAGCAATGCGATTCTGTAAACCTCTCACCGTGTAAGCTTAGGTGAAGTGAACATGAAGTGAACTGTCAATCCCTACACATAAGATGGAATGACAGCCGGTCTATTCTGTCGACATCTCACCGTGTACACTTAGGTGGAGTGACCGACAAGTCAGCTGTCATTACTCATTTTATTTTGTTTATATGGTTTGACAGCTCACTTTGACATGTTAACAGAATCGACCGGCAGGCTTGCTTTAGTAAACAAGTTACTCTGTAAAGAAATAGGGAAAATCATCAGACACACCATTGTTTTCATATTAGTTCCGGCTCTAGTGAATTACAGGTTATAAGTTGCTTAACTTGCGACTTGCGTCGTAGTTTTTGTATGAGTTAAAGGCTTGCAGTCTCTAGGAAACATGACACAACTTAATACAAAGGAAAAGAGTTAAATCTGTAAGAAACAAGAAAGACGTACTGTTATTTTCATTGACTAAATACTCAATGATATGATAAATTGTTTAATATAACATTAATTAACTACCTACATAAAACACTAGGTTACAGATAATCTAGTGTTTATTTAAATATCTGATGGTTGGTATTAGCAGTAGTCACTCTATAAGGTACTATACCCGTTACCACCATACATGGCGTTAGGTTGTAGGTACAAGGAAAATATTTTAGGGAGGTAGGTACTCAACAAAATATATAAGCTTTTACAGTAGAATAAAATTTAAATACTTATCAAAAAAATAACAGCTGTTCCGCTGCATTTCGATAGCAATAAGGGATCTAGAGAGATCTCGCTTTGTAAGGAAGGAACACTATTTAAAGTGTTCTCGCTCAACCCTGTTGCGCAGTGTAGTCATACGACAGTTGCCTTTTGACAGGTTTTCAAAATACCCCAAAAACCTTGTGAAAATTAACTTGTTAGCTAGGTATTTTTTCAGACAATCTGAATTTATCAAGCATCATTTCTTTAGTGGACAAATTAGAAATACAGTAGCTTGTTCCGTGACAGTGAATAAATTATATCCATATTTATAAATCAACGTCAGATGACTATGTTTAAATACAGATAATTGAGAGCGGACTTTCTTTGATGATATTATTGCTGTTGCTTTAAATTGACCGAAGGATTAATCAATGTCACTTCAATTTGGCTTGATTTAAAATTCTTATTTTAATATTTATTATATTGATATGGATACAATTAGAGTGTCTGACAGGTTTTTCTGAATCTTAAAATTTATATTTACATGCAAAACAATGGCATCGATAAGGTACTGCATATGTACGTACTTGATTAAATTAAGGTCTGGTTATCTTTGAAAAATAGACGTACTGCAAGTTACCATCCCTACCTTGTTGCTATTCCACCAATTCGCACTGAGTGGAACTCCCTGCCTGCGTCTGTGTTTCCGAACACGTACAATCCTAATCTCTTCTAAATTAGAGTGAACAGGCTTCTTCTGGGTAAGCTCGCTCCATCGTCGACTTTGTCTCTGTCATCTATGACCTAGACTAGAGTCAAGAGCAAACATGTATTAAATAAAAAAAAAAATATAATAATTAAATTTGTCTGAGAACCAGGACTTTTTGAACGCCAGGTTTACATAGACATTCCCCCAAAACGTTACTACGTTAATGTGTCAGGTAGAGTTTTAAGTGAGAAGCACCTTGATTTAACCATTTCTATTTGTATAAAATTAAAGCTACGTAAAAAAACAAATAAATTACGTCCAAACGCAGATAGATACATACTAGTTTTTATAGTACCTAACCATGAAATGGCGGTACTTAAAAGCAGGAACCAGATGTAGCATAGGAATCAATCTCACGAAAGCTGTGTGGTGACATTAAAGACAGTTAATGGCTAAACCTGCTCTCTAAACGACTATTTTTCTTGTCACAAAAAAAATATCAAAGTTATACCTATTAGGATCTGTAGCAAAAGCGATTAGGCATTATGAAAAAGTGGTTGGATTGGTTTCTGCCCCATCTACAGCCAAATTGGGATCATTTGTCGTCCATCATTATTTCGCTCGAAAAGGAGAGCTACCATAAACCTGATTTTCGATATCAAGATTAGTCGTGACTCGAGAATAATAATGTCGTCTGGTTTCGTCTGAGTTGAAAGACCGAAGTTATCAACAGGATGATATGTATATTTTTTTAGGAAGTATGAATCGAAGTAGAAGTCGAGCATTTTATTGAATTAAACTTTCAATAAAATGCTCGAACCTGGGTTTAAATTAGCTAGGGAGTTTTGACAACTAGTATCTTGGTAAGTTTCCTCGTGCCCAAGTTTTGTGGTGTAAATTTCTTTAAGTATATCGCTATAGTTAACTTCAAATCACCAACAATACAATGCATTTTTGAGCTTCGAGTTGAGCTAGCGAAACTTCAAAGCTGAATTCCTCAAAACTTCAGAACCATCTTCTGACTTTTGGTCGTTACTCGACCAGTAGCATATTTATCCTTTGGACAAGAGAGCCATGGTCAGGGGTAACAAAAGCCACCCCTGGCTATTTGCCGTATTTCCCCGTATCTTCTTGTCTGTCACAAGCGCGCTCGCTTCTCTCCATTTCGTACAAAAGATATAATCTTGTAATATCATCGTCAGGATGAGGGAATTTGCGGAATACCCAGTTGGCCCAGAGCGGCAAATTTTAAATACACCACCGACACAAACCATTGTATGGGTTAATATTTTATGTAGGTATAGGATAATTTTTATGCTGTACGTCTCTCATCACAAGCAAACAGAAAAAACTATGCCCCACTTAACAAAATTCCTGTAATTTCCAGGGCGATTACATATGGATCGAGCCGGTGTCTGGTCGGGAGTTCGACGTGGCGATCGGCGCACGCGTCCTCGCGGCCGAGGGCCGGCGGATCCGGGTGCGCGACGATGACGGCCACGAGCAATGGCTGCCCCCCGAGCGGCGGATCAAGGCCATGCACGCCACCTCTGTGCACGGCGTCGAGGACATGATATCACTCGGCGACCTGCACGAAGCCGGCATCCTCAGGAATCTACTTATAAGATACAATGAGAATCTCATTTATGTAAGTATTGACTTTCTACCTCAAGGTGCTCCCTCACCTCCCGTACTATAACGTTACAGAGTCGAGCATTACATTTGTGAGGAGAACCGAACATTTCAGTGCGCAACCTGTAATGTCACATTTTGACAATCTGTTACATTTTGATACAACTTTTAACATCAACGCCAATCTGTCATTGTGAGATCAACTAATTCAGCTACAGACTCAAGATCTAATTTGAATTGCTGCATTAAAAGCGAATGCTCGTCAGGGAGACAGTATTAAAATTTAATGCTCAAAATGGAGTCTGGAATGTTACAACAAGGCCTACCTTTCACCGAGAGGGTGAAAGGTAGGTGCACCATCAAGTGGAATGTGTGGATGGATGTAGATAAGAAGAGTCGGTATAACTTAATTGACTTTGACTGAGAAGCAATGCCGATATTAACTCAGGGGTATTATTTGCTGCGAAAGACGATATGGTCAAGAAGGAAAATAATATCCAGGAGACTGCTTTCAGAAATACATGTCTTTAAAAAGTATATATTTTATAGTGTATATTTAATTATAAATAGGGCAAGAAGGAGTCTGACGATGATGACATTGTTTAAATGTTTTTCCATTTCTTTTGTGAGCCGCCATGTCCACCACTATATTTATGACCATTCACTATAGGTACAATTGTGTCTATTGTCACAGAATATATAATAGTACTACGCTATTGTGTTATAAGAATATGAGGCATATTGTAACACCTGTGAGTTGTTTACCTTAACTCCGTAAATATGGCTGGCTTTCTAAACGTTACCCACTTAATAAAATTGGTAGAATCTGGACAGTCAACTGAACGTTAGCTGTTCAGTTCAGTGTTTATTGACCTTGGATAATTGATCATCATCTGCCTAGCCTTTTCCCAACTATATTGGGGTCGGCTTCTAGTCAAACCGGATCCAGCTGAATACCAGTATTTTACGGGGAGCGGCTGCCTACCAGACCTCCACAATCCACTAAGTGAGTAACACGGTACTTCTTGGCAAGACTAGAGTCAGATTTAGGTACTGGCTTCTGACTATCCGTACCTAACGACTGCCAAAGATCTATAAATGACAGCAGGGACCAACGGCTTAACTTGCTTTCCGAGACACGGAGGAAACTCGGTATGTTAAGATGGTCACCCAACTACAGATCAACCTTGGCAAGCGTTGCTTAGCCGAAAATCGACCCATGCCGCTGTTATTACCAATTCTTGTCGAAACTTAATCCTCTGATCAAGAGCTAAAAGCTGCGATGACTCAATAAATTATATCGTTTTTTAGATAATGTTCATTTATCATTTTATTGGTCTGACTGGGAAAAATATTTAAATCCGGTTCCAAGCAAGGACAAGCGCCACAGGTCAAGAATGTATCAAAATAAAGAGGCAGTCCATATCTTAATTTGGTTAAAAATTGCCTTCACTTAACCTTTAGTCGAAAAAACTAAGATTAAGAGAAATCGAATAATCCTGTGATTGTAAGGTGACAACTGCAATTTATCTATTTAAATTGGATGTCTGTATTATTACCGATTAACATATTCGTTTTGGTAAACATAATAATTATGTCATTGAAAACTTTCATTTTCGTTGTAAATTGCTTCTGTATTAGATATTTGTAAGTTTATTAGGTATTTCTAAAAATACGTTAGCTGCTACTGAATTGAAAGACTTCATATAATCGTATATAGGTACTTTTATAATAGACTGGAAAAGACTATCACCCCGTTCGTGAATTAAGAACTTTGGCATTCTAGTAGGGTTTGATAGTTTGACACGTTCTTAAGGTGAAAGCGCTAGGGTAGCCCGCGAAATTCAAATTTTCATTTTTTTTTTTTGCAGTTTGTTGGTCAGTCTCAGGTTGTATGTTGATAAAAATACTATTGGCGACCGTAACAAATATGGCTTTACTGAGTTATAATAATTAAAATCATCAATACAGGTTGTATCATTCATGTAATTCGATTGAATGACTTTCTTATGAAGTGACCATTCAATCGCGTTAAGTGAACTTAGAGGGTTGTATTGATGATTTTAATGATTATAATTCTGTAAATAAATACGTCTTACGGTCGCCAATCATATTTTGGTCAACATACAGCCTGACACTGACTTGCAAATTTCAATAAACATAAGAAAATTTGAATTTCGCGGGCTACCTTGGCGCTTCCACCTTAAATCTAAATTGTCACTTCGGAAACGGGTGAAATGGTAGACACCAGATAAATGTGCAGTAACGGTCATTGACCCACTTACATTTATTGATATTCTTAATATCAAAAACGGAAATAAAGACATAAAGCTGTCCTGAATCGACTTTTATCGTGATCCTTTACGTTCTCTAGTAATGAAAAACGGTTAATAAATAATTAATTGTTCGGATATCTACGAAGGGATGTTAGGGAAAGGTCAATGTACTTTATTGCAAGTTTATCTGACGCCTACCATAGTCATGCAACAGAAGCAATTGAACATCTTTTTGTGGGCACTAATGTAACTAGATGAGATAATTTAATTTATTGTACCTAATGGAATGATCTTATCCTATTTTTAATTTAATTCTGTGTATGTAATATTGTTCTGTTATGTAAACTTAGTTATATGTGCATGCTGGGGTCTCCTATAACTAAAGGAGCACACGGAAATGAGCCACCTGTATCACCGTGGTTTATGTTGTCCTGTGTATCTTTTGTTGGAGATCCAAATAAATGAGAAAAAATAACAACAACATTGCACTTTTCAGACCTACACCGGCTCAATATTAGTGGCCGTGAACCCGTACCAAATACTGCCGATCTACACGGCAGACCAGATCAAGCTATACAAGGAGAGGAAGATTGGAGAGCTGCCTCCGCACATCTTCGCGATAGGGGACAATGCGTACGCGCACATGCGGCGGTACAAGCAGGACCAGTGCATCGTCATCAGTGGTGAATCCGGCGCAGGGAAGACGGAGTCGACGAAGTTGATTCTTCAGTATTTGGCTGCGATCAGTGGGAAGCACTCTTGGATTGAACAGCAGGTTGGTTTTTGTGATGATTTAGAAGTACATGTTACTAGGAATTCGATTTAAGCTCGAATCGGTCAAGTAGGCTTTTATATAATATGCTTGATTCTCAGACCTTGGTATTATTTGCGGCTTGTTCAACAGATTTTGTAGAATCTATGAAGGAGATCTCTGATTTCAGCTTTGCACGTCAATTGGCAAACTGATTCCGATTTCGGTGGCTTCAAATTGCGAATGAAAATGCTTTTTTGTTGTTCTTGTTTGCACCCATACAAATAAGTTTCTTGTTTTCTATATTGGACAAATTATCATAATTATTAATTTATCAGAAAACCTGAAATGTCCTACAAAGTGTACTTTTCAATGAGTTGTTTCCGACAGATCATTGATCATTGAATCATTGATTGATCAGACAGGTAATTGCTGAATCAGACAATTACCTACATTAATGAATGTTAGAAAAAATTGTTTGACATGATTTACACGTAAGATTATAATCAACAATCAGAACACATCTTTCGGACATCATTCATTAAGATTAGAGACTGAAATATGGCTGCGGGGAATTATAAGGGTCTGTAATCTGTTCAATTGTAATCTCATCGTTTATTATATTGGACCGATGTATGTCTGTGATGTCTAATCTATAGTTGATACCTCTGGTATGTACAGTCAACAAACCTATTTGGTATGCAGGCAAAAATATTATTTTTTCCACTGCACTGCCAATATTTATTTCTAATGTTGCACACATTACAACTTTTTAAGCTTCTGACAGACTTACGAGGGTGGTGTACAATAATTGTCTACTCAGCACACTCATAACATTGTTTTAAAATAGTTGCAAGTAGCTGGCTGCATACTAAATAGTTTTGTTGACTGTACGTACGGCCAGTAAAATAAATTTGGATGAGCATAGGCGATTAACTTTTGTAACAACCCATTTTTTTGCCATGGGTATGGTAGAAATATAGCTCAGCGAGCAAATTTTTCATCCACTATGCAAAAAAAGAATCTTTAATAAATACACCATTCCTTCTTCAGATTCTAGAAGCAAATCCCATCCTGGAAGCTTTCGGAAACGCGAAGACTGTCAGAAACGACAACTCCTCGCGGTTCGGCAAGTACATCGACATTCACTTCAACAACAGCGGGGTCATAGAAGGCGCCAAGATCGAGCAGTATCTCCTAGAGAAGTCTAGAATAGTCTCCCAGGGAGCCGAGGAGAGGAACTACCACGTGTTCTACTGCCTGCTGGCAGGACTGTCCAAAGAAGAGAAGAAGAAGTTGGAACTGACTGATCCCTCTGAGTATAGATATTTGTCTGGGGTAAGTTTATATTCGTAGAAATTACTTGATAGACACAAGAGAAAAGTGATATCAATCCATTACTAGGAACCTTAGGATTTTTTAAAGAAATTACTACCTACCTAATAAAAGTTTTTGTCTAGTCTAATCAATTGATTTATTATCGTCCCAAACACTGATTTTTACTGTCACTGTGTATTTCCTTTCATAGTAGGTACTTACCTATTTGTTGTAATAAATATAATGACTATGTGATACATAAAACCCATATCTATAGTGTAATATCATGTTTTTTAGATAGTAATCGTGTATAAATAATAGAATAAATTATTTATTGACTGTATATTATGTGACGGCACAGTTGGTGCACTGGTTGAGTGATTGGCTGCTGTGCTACGTGTCGCGGGTTCAATTCCCGCACTGAACAAATATTCGTATGGCCTGTAGATAGTTGTTCTGGGTATGACTGTATGTGCATACACAATATGTGAGTTTATATGTATGTAAACGCACCCACGATACAGGAGAAATTCCTAGTGTGGGGAAAAGTAAAAAAAAACCGAACTAAGATGTAGCTTAAGTACCTAACGTGGATTTCCTTTCCAGGGTGGAAGCCTCACTTGTGAGGGCAGAGACGATGCTGCCGAATTTGCAGACATACGATCAGCCATGAAGGTGCTATTATTCACTGAACCGGAAATATGGGAAATATTGAAGCTGCTGGCTGCCGTCTTACACACTGGTAACATTAAATATGAGGCAACAGTTGTCGACAACTTAGATGCTACTGAAATTATAGAACAAGCTAACGTAAGGAGAGTAGCAACTCTGCTCGGTGTACCCATGCAGTCGCTCATAGACGCACTTACTAGAAAGACACTGTTTGCCCATGGAGAAACTGTCATATCAACCCTTAGCAAAACACAATCCGTTGACATCAGAGATGCCTTTGTCAAAGGCATCTATGGACGTCTATTCGTCACCATCGTTAAGAAGATCAACGCTGCAATCTACAGACCAAAGTCGACAATGCGAACAGCCATCGGCGTCCTAGACATATTCGGTTTCGAAAATTTCGATCAAAACAGCTTCGAGCAATTCTGTATCAACTTTGCTAACGAGAACTTACAGCAGTTCTTCGTTAGACATATATTCAAATTGGAACAAGAAGAGTATAACCATGAAGGAATCAACTGGCAGCATATCGAATTCGTTGACAATCAAGATGCTTTGGATTTGATTGCTCTAAAACAATTAAACATTATGGCTTTAATTGACGAAGAGTCAAAGTTCCCGAAGGGTACTGACCAAACGATGTTAGCCAAGTTGCACAAGACCCATGGTCTGCATAGAAACTACCTCAAGCCAAAGTCAGATATAAATACCAGTTTTGGACTCAACCACTTCGCTGGGATAGTATTTTACGATACTCGAGGATTCCTCGAGAAGAACCGAGATACGTTTAGCGCTGATTTATTGCAATTAATTCATATTTCTACGAACAAGTTCTTGCAGCATATCTTCCAGGATGACATCGCGATGGGATCTGAAACGCGGAAACGAACTCCGACGCTTTCGACGCAGTTCAAGAAGTCTCTCGACTTGTTGATGAGGACATTAGGGACATGCCAGCCGTTCTTCATACGTTGTATAAAACCAAATGAATTCAAGAAACCAATGATGTTTGACCGTGGTCTTTGCTGCAGACAGCTCAGGTACTCTGGGATGATGGAGACGATCAGAATCAGGAGGGCTGGGTATCCCATCAGACATAGCTTCAAAGAGTTTGTTGAGCGATACCGCTTTTTGATTTCTGGCGTTCCACCAGCCCATAAGACTGACTGTCGTTCAGCTACCGCGAAGATCTGTGCAACCGTCCTTGGCAAGTCTGACTACCAGCTGGGTCACACCAAAGTTTTCTTGAAGGATGCTCATGACTTATTCCTGGAACAGGAGAGGGATAGGGTGCTCACTAGGAAGATATTGATCCTCCAGAGGTCTATTCGAGGGTGGGTGTACCGCAGACGGTTCTTGAAGATGCGAGCGGCAGCCATTTTGATTCAGCGTCATTGGCGAGGCAAGCTGCAGAGGATTCGGTACAATAAGATGAAGGTTGGATATGCTAGACTGCAAGCCCTGATCAGGGCACGAGTCTTGGCTCATCGGTTTAGGCATCTTCGTGGACATATTGTGGCTCTACAAGTAAGTTTAAATTTTTCTAATGGATCCAATTCTGAAACAAAAACTCGATCTGATATTTTTTCGAGAAAACTGAAAGGGTCCTCTGAACAGTTTACCTACTGTCAACTGTTCAGAGAACCCTCTCAGTTTTCGCCCAGAATCCGATTGACGGATCCGCAATACTGAGAATGCATTTTTTAACCAAACCAACATAATCCCCAATTTACATGGAAATCAATATATTTTAGCTATTATTCCCCAAGTTTTTAAATATTATCGTTGACGAGAATATCATGATTATATAACTTGCGAAAAAACATGACACACAAAATCCTATACTAACTATCAAAGATGTCGAAATTACTATATGGTCAAAAACAAGGAAGTATCATTAATTCCACAGTTTTCCTTTACCACTATACTTTTTCGTCACCCACAGGCGGCAGCCCGAGGCTACCTAGTCCGTCGCTCCTACGGGCACAAGATGTGGGCCATCGTGAAGATCCAGTCGCACGCACGACGCTTACTCTGCATGCGTCGCTACCGGCGCATGCGCGGCGAGGCGCGCGCGCACTCCGAGGCGCTGCGCCTGCGACGCCAGGAGGAGCTGCGTCTGCACACGCAGGGCAATACCCGAGCTAAGGAGATCGCTGAGCATAACTATCGGGTAAGTAAGCTTGGTAGTTAAGGGTGGTCGGTATTAATGTTACTTAATTGTAGTCGGCTGGAAGTTTCTGAAATCGAGCATCGATTTATTTCAATAATAATCTAATTAGTAGACATTCAATTTGGATTTAGTCAGACTCAGAAATTAACTGGGTATGTTTTATACAACGTGATCCTTTTGATATCCCCTAACTTTAAGGTAATTTCTACATGTAAAAGTAATACAAAAAGTCCTAGACCAAGTGTTCCAAAACTACATAGTTTCGAAGATAACATCAATGAATCAAGTCGAATCAATCGAGTTTCATTGAATGTACGAGTAAATTATTTTCATTCAAATCAATCATTCATATTTAAGCAAAGAAAATGCGACGTTGTCATATTTTACGTAAGGGTGTTTAAGTGTTTTACATAAATAATCGTGACTTAGTCGAATTATATATTTGAAAACGAAAAAAAAAAAAAAACATGTGCCAGGTGATAACTACTAAATAGACAAACACACAATACAAGGAACACGTTGTTTATGTAATGTTTTAGGTACATTGAAACTTCAATGACACTGAAAAGATTTTAAATCAATTTCCAGCAATGAATACCGTTTTAGTAATAATAGTTTAGTAGCAATAATTTCAGTTGGCATTGTATCAAGTTCACGTTCAGATATTGTGCAGTTCAAGTAAAATGTGAGACATACATTTATATCAGATAAACTTAACTTTATGTTTGTTTTTAACTAATAATGTCGATGACCGAGTCGGCAATCTTCAAAGTGCAAAAACAAATGCAAACTTTAATAAAAATAAAATGGTAAAATTTCAGTTCTTCGATTAGATAGCATATTGTTTTGTGTAGTAAATAATGCATTTTCACGATTAATAATAAGCCAGGTGTAAACTAATTATTTTTACACTATCAAGATCTGTTTTTGAAAATATATAAATTTATCCACTTAGTTAAATAAAGAATTATCTGATTTTGACAAATCTGATTAGAACCAAAACTTTTTTCGACTGGCCTGTTGGTCGAGTGGTTAGTGACCCTGACTGCTAAATCGGAGGTCGTGGGTTCGATTCCCTCCCAGGACAAATCTTTGTGTGATGAGCATAATCATTTGTTCTGTGTCTGGATGTAATTTGTCTAAAATATGTATGAATTTAGAAATATAAAAGTAAGTTTATCAGTTGTCTGGTTGCCGTAGTACAGGCTGTGCCTAGTTTGGGATCGGATGACCTTGTGTGAGTTGTCCCAAGATATTATCTATTATTATTATAAAACTTAGCTGTTTTAGTCACCTATGAAAATAAGGGTTTTCTTTATTATCAAGGAAACTGATTTATATTTAATAGTTAGCAGGTTTAACTAACCGTTAATTAACTATCTGTGTTTAGGATATCGATGTATGCCTCGCATAATTAATTATGTATGTAGGAAATTATAGTAGATTGTCTAATCCTAAACTAATCGCCACATTGAACATTAAATTGAATGATTAGCTCGTGACATGTCACAATACAGGGTGCTGTCAAATATTAAAAAAAAACGAAACGTCACAAACGAAAATCGAAAAAATCACGTTTCTTGCAAGCCCTTTTATTGTTACAGTTTTATTGTTATAGCGGCAATAGAACCACATACTCTGTGAACACTTCAACTCAGCATCAGTAATGAAAATAGGGTTGCCTACCACTTTTGTACCCATTTTAAAGTCGAGAATGAACCTGAATAGGTTATTTCTAGACAAGGTAGAAAGAAAAGGGGGATAGATCACATGATCGCAATAAAAAATCTTTAATTTTTTATGGCTTTCAAAAAATAAAATAATGATTTTCTAAAGGTGCCGAAATTTATATGCCGAAAACTGAGGTATTTTTTGTTTTTTACATAGTGGTTACAAAGAAACATATCTACAGTAGGATTTTTTAATTATCTCCCTTGATAATTAAAAAATCCTACTGTAGATATGTTTCTATTCCGTGCGATAAGAGTTACATCAATGCTTATCGTCTTAGATCAGTAGATAGTCAAATAAACTAATTAATAAATCAAAATTAAAATGCCGCTATTGTTTTATCGGAACAGATAATCATAATGATTGACTTTACATATCATTTCTAAGTACATTTAAATAGTTACCGTCAAAGAAAGCGCACGATGCATTCTTAAAAATATATATATATTTTTTTTTATTGTTTGTTCTGTTTTATTTTTTTTTAATGTAGTTCAGTGACAATGATAAATAGTGATTATAAAAAAGTTCAAGAATTATCTTTGAATCCATTATTGTGCCTGCCAAATATTGACGAAAGCCTATCGCATAGGGCCATTTGGTATCTTCTACGTTACCGGGTAAGATAGACCATACTCATCTAATCAAACAGTATGCAGAGATAAAATAGTGTGCTTAATTGTTTATATATTTGCAAAAAATCTTTGGAAATACTAATCGGATTCCAAAACTTCTTTGACTGTCATAGAATACAATATACGGTGCGCGTAGGATGCTCGTAGATCACGAGAGCGAAGGCGCGGGAAAACTTAGTCCATATTTAAGTATTTATGTCAAAACTTAACAGCAAGCTTAAAAGCAAGGTAACAAACTCCCCAATCGTGTCCTTCACAATTCGTAGACCGTGCTACGCGCTGTACTACGCGCTTGGCTACGGCGTAGCACAGTCCTTCCTGTCCTAGGCTACAGGCGATCGTACCAAGATTGCTTACAGGATTTAAGAAAGCTTTTTAACTGACTTCAGAAAAACGAGGAGGTTCTCGGTTCGGTTGTTTTTTTTTTTGGATGTTTGTTACCTGACTCCATCATTTATGAACCGATTTGAAAAACTATTTTTTTTATAAGAAAGTAAATCCTTTCTTTCCGAGTGTCCCCATAGAAATTTCATCAAAATCGGTTCACTAGTTTGGTTTTTAAATCAAAATAGCTGGAAAAAATATGTCTCCAAATAAACGAAATTGCGTATACTAATAATACTTTTCAGTGGAAACACCACCACTGAAAAGTAAAAAATCGGAAGTCGGTGTTAAAATACGAAGAAACAACCAAAATCACCGACTTCCGAAATTAAAGTTATTTTATACTTTGTTTTATTTTATGGAAAAAAGTTATCTCTGGTGTATTTTCCGTAAATACTGAATGTTCGATGTTGTTAATATCTACGTCCTCACGTCCTATTGTTCTTCTTGAGAGTCCCAATTAATATTAGTTCTTCATACCGTTGTCCGATAAAGAACGATTGAGAGCAAAATTAAGATATCATTATTTGCTTAGTGGTAATAAATTAATGTGGCAATTCCATCTTGAGCTGCGAATTGAATTGTTCAACACTCCCCGCAGCGGTACAGCACTAAGAAAACAACTATATTTTTGAGATACATGAAGTCTTGAGTCTTTTGGAAGTCATAATTTAGTTAAAACAGTATAAAATTTGTCTTCTTGGCATATTCAATTATTCTTGACACATTTAATTACTCACATTTTAACTGTTTATTAAACCCACTAATGGAGAAAGACCGGTCTGCTGCAATAAAATACCAAACTAGAAATGGAATTCCGCAACTAATTACGCAGGGTAATGAGGTGCTAACACAAGTGTTATATTAATGACGGCAGTAGCTTTGCGTAATTGAACGATATCATCCAATCAGTCAAGCGTGTGCCTTGCGCAAGCGCAGTCAGTCTGCAACCTGTACGTCTGCCGTGCTCGGATAGGCTGCGAGCGTATTCTGTAGCACAGTTGTATTCGGAATGCCATAACAGTTTGGCTTGAAGTTGACTTCCGATGGTCATAGTAATTTGGAGTCTTAATTAAGTTTGAAGCTTGCTTCGGATGTTCAACGAAAGTCTTTATATTGAGCGCTTCCTTAGGCATTGAGATTGATCAGTGATCGCGAGTGAAATGGACCGTGCTCTAGGTGCCATGGTTTTCTCGTAGTGTTTCTACTTCTTCTTCGCATGTCGATGACAATCAGTGAGTTTGTGTCAGCCCAGAACTGATCGACGAATTAAGCGTTATCGAGTACCTAGTGTCTGTTGCTAAAAATGTTTGTAAATGAAATCGCGCTTACCTTCGTAAAGCAACTGCATCGCATTCCGAACACAACTGCGTTACTCAATAACCCTGCAGGTTAGCGTAACCCGCAACCTGCCGATACGAGCCGTAATACTAAAGTAATGTGCCGTAATCCTCTAAGTTAAACAGTCGTGTGGTTGTGCCCAGCGGTCGGTGCATCATGATGAACTTGTGGTTCGAGAAATTTTGCAACCATGTCGTGTTTGATACCAACTATGTTGACATGTCGTATGTGGGTGGTTTTATTGTAAGTTGGTATTGTTATCTATGTTGTTATAAAGGGGAGACGGGTAGATAGTAGTGCACCATTGTATACCTACATAGTTTATTAATGATATGAAAAGCGATAAGAGTTTAGATTATCGTCTACCTGGAATTGAACATCTGAATTTAGATCCAGTCACGGAAATACCTAGAGAAATGAATGTTACGATACATAGGCATAATTTTAAAACGCTGACAGATAAGTAGGTACGTGCAATGATTTCAAATACCTACAGTTTACGTCTGGTAGGCTCGATATTATAATGGAATCGAAAATAATCACAGGGAATTCTATAAAAAAAACGATATATTTGACTAACGCGACAATAAAATACGCAAACAAAAAATATTTAAACTTTTTTTTATTTTATTTCCACAGGAGCGCATGTACGAATTGGAAAGGCGTGAAGCAGAACTGGCCCTGGAAGAGAAGAAACAGTTGGAAGCAAAGAGGACATTACTCCAAGAGGCAGCGCGGAAGCAGGACGAGCCTGTGGATGATAGCAAGCTGGTGGAAGCCATGTTCGACTTCCTGCCTGACTCGAGCAGTGAGGCGCCTGCCCCGAAGGATACCTCGGTCTTCAGTGATCTGCCACAACCTAGGGCTGATCAACAAGAGGTAATTTACGCTAGTTGTTAAAAGTATTTTAGAATCTACAGAGTTTCATAGAAGTTATGTAGACAAAATAAAAATAAGCGCTTAGACATTTAATGTTTTTTCATGAAGGTAAGTTCAAGGTCAATTAGGCCAATATACTGGCTACAATATTGTGCATAACGATGCAAGTGAACACACTGTTATATAAGTAATCAGTTCTTCCGTTCCTTTAAAACATAGGAGTGTTTACTTTTTGCTTCACAAGTTCCTTTCCAAAAACGAAGAAATGACGGCAATAAATAATATTGACAAAATCTAACTAGGAAGACAATGATAGAAATATAGAATCACGTTCAAAAGAATAAGGAACAAAGTCCAAAACACAAAGAAAACTGAATTGTAGAAAACGTAATCCGCTAATATTTTATCAAAATATGTTAATTACCTAGTTCATAAGGTCCACGTTAATGCACTCTTGTTTAACAGATTAACGATTTATAGAAATCAGACAGATCTGATTTCTATCAAATCGTTCACTTACTCATTGATATTCATCTTCCCAAAGTTCACTCCAGTCTAGATACTTCATTCAATCCCTATCGATATTTATGACATCTGTAGTCGTCATCATCTTCTTACTTCAGTCTCTTTGTTATTGGAATTTCACCAAGAAAAAACGACGTTTTCTTTCAACTTTTCGATCCCTGGCGTCACTTTCAAACGTCATGGTATCTGCAGAATTGACTTATATTTTAAGAGATTCTTTTAAATTGATGTTGACTTTCTTCTTCCTCATTATGATCATCAATCATCATCTGTATTCACAGTATCTACTCAAGACTTTTACTTATTGTTAGTATTCTTTAGCATACGATTACTCAACATGAATGTTATTTTTGTTATTCAAGCCATGTTCACTTTTGTGATGTCCATTGGAGACATTGATTGCATATTTTTGACTGGCAATGAATCTGTAGGAATAATTTGTATCCATTCTAAAGCCTCTCGGTATTCACAGATGGTAACACCAATGCAAACCACATCAGAAGACGAGGAAGATTTGTCGGAGTTCAAGTTCCAGAAGTTCGCAGCTACTTATTTCCAAGGAAACGTCACTCATCAGTACTCGAGGAAGCCACTGAAACATCCATTATTGCCTTTACATACGCAAGGAGACCAACTGGTAAGAATTTATGAAGTTGTCATCTATAGTTAATTGATAGATAATAAAATAAATGAATTGTAAAATGACAAACGAGTAAACCAATTACGGAAATCATTTTTTTAATTTGAGTAGTGCTAAAATAATTTCGCAATTAATTTAATCGTCTTATCAATTTAAGTAGGAATGTCGTTACGTAACTGATACCTAATTCAAAATTCATTACAGGCGGCGCAAGCGCTATGGATCACAATACTCCGGTTTACCGGCGACCTGCCGGAGCCCAGATACCACACAATGGACCGGGACAACACCTCAGTCATGTCCAAGGTCACAGCCACCCTCGGCAGGAACTTCATCAGGTCCAAAGAGTTCCAGGAAGCTCAGATGATGGGCGTGGACCCTGATGCTTATCTGAATAAACAGAAGCCGAGGTCCATCAGACACAAGCTTGTGTCTTTAACGCTGAAGAGGAAGAACAAACTAGGAGAGGATGTGAGGAGAAAGTTGCAGGTTGGTTTCATTTCTTAATAGTTTCCTCTGCTACTTTATTTTTAGGGGGCAAGTACCTACTTATAAACCTCATTTTGTCCTTTTCAGGATGAGGAGTACACAGCAGACAGCTATCAGTCGTGGCTAGAATCTCGCCCAACATCAAATCTAGAAAAATTACATTTCATTATTGGGCACGGTATTCTACGGGCTGAGTTGAGAGACGAAATATATTGTCAGATCTGTAAGCAGCTGACAAACAATCCTTCGAAGTCCTCCCACGCCAGAGGATGGATTTTACTTTCGTTGTGTGTTGGATGCTTTGCACCTAGTGAAAAGTTCGTCAATTACCTGCGAGCTTTCATCAGAGAGGGTCCTCCCGGCTACGCTCCCTACTGTGAAGACCGCTTGAAGCGCACATTTAACAATGGAACCAGAAACCAACCACCCTCGTGGTTAGAACTGCAAGCAACAAAATCGAAAAAGCCTATAATGTTACCCATAACTTTCATGGATGGCAATACGAAGACCTTACTAGCGGACTCGGCAACAACTGCAAGAGAACTGTGTAATCAGCTATCTGATAAAATTGCCCTGAAAGACCAATTCGGTTTCTCCCTGTACATTGCTCTGTTTGATAAAGTCAGTTCCCTAGGTAGTGGAGGAGATCACGTTATGGATGCAATATCACAATGTGAACAGTATGCTAAAGAACAAGGTGCTCAAGAAAGAAACGCGCCATGGAGGTTGTTCTTCAGGAAAGAAATATTCGCTCCATGGCACGATCCTACAGAGGATCAAGTGGCTACTAATCTTATTTACCAACAAGTGGTCCGAGGTGTTAAATTTGGTGAATACAGATGTGATAAAGAAGAAGATTTAGCTATGATAGCCGCTCAACAGTATTACATCGAGTACGGTCAAGACATGAACACCGAACGACTGTATACGTTACTGCCAAATTACATACCAGATTACTGTCTAACTGGTGTTGAAAAAGCAGTTGATCGGTGGGGTGCTCTCGTGGTGCAAGCGTATAAAAAGAGTTATTATGTAAAAGAAAAAGTTCCTGCTTATAGAGTGAAAGAAGACGTAGTGAGTTATGCAAAGTTCAAGTGGCCTCTTTTATTCTCTAGATTTTACGAAGCTTATAGAAACTCTGGGCCAAATCTACCCAAAAATGATGTTATAATAGCAGTGAATTGGACCGGTGTTTATGTTGTGGATGATCAAGAACAAGTATTGTTAGAGTTGTCTTTCCCTGAAATAACTACTGTTTCCAGTCAGAAAACAAACAAAGTGTTCACACAAACCTTCAGTCTATCGACTGTTCGTGGTGAAGAGTTCACATTCCAAAGTCCTAACGCTGAAGACATTCGAGATCTCGTAGTTTACTTCCTGGAAGGCCTAAAGAAGCGATCTAAATTCGTAATAGCTTTACAAGATTACAAAGCACCTGGCGAGGGTTCTAGTTTCTTAACATTCAACAAAGGAGATCTTATAATTTTAGAAGAAGATAGTACAGGGGAATCTGTATTGAACAATGGATGGTGTATCGGTCGCTGTGAGAGGACAATGGAAAGGGGCGACTTCCCGGCCGAGACCGTCTATGTGCTGCCAGCACTGACTAAACCACCTCCAGACATATTGACTCTGTTCTGTCAAGAAGGAGCCTCCCATGGCCGCAGAGCACCTACTGCCACATACAACGGAACAGAAATAAAAGACAAGCCGCACACTTTGTTAGAATATGCTATGGACCATTTCCGGTTGCCACCGAAACGCACTGTATCCAAGGCACTTACCCTTTCCACTGCCAAGAGGGGAGGATCTGAGGAACTTTGGCGACACTCAAGAGAGCCGGTAAAACAGCCTTTGTTGAAGAAACTGCAAGCAAAAGAAGAACTAGCTGAAGAGGCATGTTTCGCGTTCACAGCCATCCTCAAGTACATGGGTGATTTACCTTCGAAACGTCCTCGCATTGGCAATGAGTATACAGATCACATTTTCGACGGTCCGCTAAAACACGAGATATTACGGGACGAGATATACTGTCAAGTAATGAAACAGCTGACTGATAATCGAAACAGAATGTCGGAAGAACGAGGCTGGGAGTTAATGTGGCTCGCCACGGGTTTGTTTGCATGTAGTCAAGGGTTGCTTAGAGAATTAACACTGTTCTTAAGGACTAGGAGATATCCAATAGCCCAAGACTCCCTCCAAAGACTTCAAAAGACTTTAAGGAATGGTCAGAGAAAATATCCTCCCCACCAGGTGGAGGTGGAAGCTATTCAACATAAGACTACCCAGATATTCCATAAGGTGTACTTCCCTGATGACACAGATGAAGCATTTGAAGTAGACTCGTCTACTAGAGCAAAGGACTTCTGTCAAAATATAGCTCAGAGACTGAATCTCAGATCTAGTGAAGGCTTTAGTTTATTCGTTAAGATAGCAGATAAGGTGATATCGGTCCCTGAAGGCGACTTTTTCTTCGACTTCGTGCGCCACCTGACAGACTGGATCAAGAAGGCGCGACCTACGCGCGATGGCATCACTCCGCAGTTCACCTACCAAGTAAGACGATAAACTTAACTAGATCTTGCAGATTGATCCCTGAATCTTCTAAAGATCTGCTTCTTATTGTATTCCAGCCAATGTTAAAACTACATTAGATACATAAATGATTAAATAAGTGTAGCCATGCCAAAGCCACTGACTGACCAGATCTTCCATATCGATCTCGTATTTTTTTTTGTTTGACTACTTTGTGACACGTACATACAAGATACAAAACTCTGTACTCATGCCTCTACAGGTACAGATTTGTAGGACCATTGATTTACACAGAGAACTGTGATTAAATTAATTTTCTCGATAATCTATCTATTCAGGTGTTTTTCATGAAGAAGCTTTGGACGAACACAGTGCCTGGCAAAGACCGGGCGGCGGACGTGATCTTCCACTTCCACCAGGAGCTGCCCAAGCTGCTGCGCGGGTACCACCGCTGTGGACGCGACGAGGCTGCGCGGCTGGCTGCGCTAGCCTACCGCGCGCGGTTCGGGGATAACAAGCAGGAGTTGCAGGCGATACCGTACGTAGCTTGCTAAAATTATAATTTTAGAAAGTGGCGATTCCACCTGCAAACAACTTTCATACGAGTTTAATTTAATTGCATTGTAGAATACGATCGATAGCCTTTCGATAACTTTCATGCGAGCTGGTTGCAGGTGGAAACGTGGGTTTATTTATATTTTGGCGTTCCTCATGTTATATTCTAGGCCCATTCTTTTAAACGATTTTTTTTTCTGCATTTGTTTTCGGGGCTAGTTTCGCCAATTGTCAACCAATTTGGATGATTCTTTTTTGTTAGGAAGACTATTTTTCCATACTGGTCCCATTACAATTTTGTGAAGATCTGATGAAGAACTTCGGAGATAGGCAACGGAACTCTTCAATAAATGATAGCAAATCTTCCGGGACTGCTGAAATCGCATGTCTGTTTATTGTTTACGCTAGTTTATAACATAACATCACGCCGGTCCGCTGTGAAGGGGTACGCTGATGTGTAGGTACCATGTTTTTAGGGTTATCTATTCGGGCATAACTTTATTGTATATGAACCCTTCTTGATGATTATTTTTGCGTTGAGTTTAGTTATATATATTGAATTTGAATTGGACGTTGAACTTCAAAGATAAAAAAGTGACCCTCTCAACTTAAAATCTTTAAAATCTAGCAATGTGAGATATTGTTATGTTTTGTAATCCCAAAGCAAAGTAGATGTTTAGGTAACTATGAGCTGGTCTGGACTTGGACTGCGAAGGCACACAAAGTAATTCCTTATCGGGAAATAGCGCAACCACTCATCATGGTAATAATGTAAATTTACTTGTGGAGTATCACCACTAAAATACGCAAAAAAATACGCGCTTAGTCGTGGAGTTGCGGAAACCAGCCCGAGTTACATACATACATACATACATCACCACTAAAAAGTAAAAAATAAAAAACTTTTTTCCAAACAAATACCGACTTCCAAATTAAAAAACACTAAAAAGTACCTATATAATAACTTTAATTTTGGAAGACAGTGTCAAAAAATCTAAGAAACAACCAAAAACATATTATTTTTATATTAACATCGCTCTTTGCGTATTTGCTGCGCTAACTAAGCACTATTAGATATTTTCAGTAACATCAATTTTAGTTCGACGTTATCTCTTACAAAACCAAATCAATATTCATTGCAATTTATCGTCATACAAATTTATTACGACAAAAGCACTCAACAGCGATTAAATCAATGACTTGCCTTTTATTTAAAGATTTGCATGAACATTTAACAACAAAAAAAAATGCTACATCATGATTACCTGCTTTTCCAGGCAAATGCTTCGCGAACTGGTTCCAGCGGATCTGATAAAGCTGCAGAGCTCTGCTGACTGGAAGCGAGCTATCGTGGCGTCATATAACACAGACGCTGGCATGACGCCCGAAGACGCCAAGATCACCTTCCTGAAGGTCATCTACCGCTGGCCGACATTTGGGTCCGCCTTCTTTGAGGTCAAGCAGACCACGGAACCAAATTACCCTGAGCTGTTGCTGATTGCTATCAATAAGCATGGAGTTAGCTTAATACATCCGCAGTCGAAGGTGACAATTTTCAGATATTTCTTGCGATTGCGTTGTTTTTGCGATTTGCGGCTATTAGAGCATTACTGGTGGTAGGCATAATTAGCCGCAAAAGTATTTACAGCGGGCACCCAGATTAGTCATTCATTTTAATTCAGTTGTACCTGACTCTTAAGAATTAATAAAAAGCACATCAGGCATTGTGATTAATAAAAATAGCTTATTTAAATAAATTGAAACTAAATGGTCAGAAAAAAACTACATAATTTGTACTACTTATGATAGATTATGGTACTACGTATTTTTTTCTGAATGGCCAAAAGTTCTACTATAAGTCGTTTCAAGGCTTTCCATTAATTACCGGATATCCTGTATATGGCTTGGGAATGCAGTTGCCGTTGAACCATATTTTATGAAACAGTTTTGTTCCCTAATTTTTCAGAATTTTACTTTTGGGACTCTATTTGAATACATTAATATATGCTCGAAAATTATTATTTTAATTATGTAAATAAATAAATAAAATTTAACATTCCTTCTCTCTGTTCCAGGACATCTTAGTCACGCACCCATTCACGAGAATATCAAACTGGTCGTCTGGCAACACTTACTTCCACATGACGATCGGCAACCTCGTGCGGGGGTCCAAGTTGCTGTGTGAGACCTCCTTGGGGTACAAGATGGACGACCTGCTGACGTCATACATCTCGCTCATGCTCACCAACATGAACAAGCAGCGTTCCGTCCGCGTCAAGTAACCCCGCGGTAGCATGACATTATGTCATCGTAGTCAAAGAATGCGAATATAGACACAATTATTTTTAATCCGCTTACCGTTAAATTCGCACGCTTCCCAGCGGTATATTTAACTTAACATAAGATTTAGCATTTAAATGCAGTCAGAACGAATGCTTATTTTTAATAGTTTTGCGTACAGTGTGCCCGGTATATCTTTGTCTTAAGGAGCTGCTTGCAAGATAAAAAGTAACAATATAAAATTGAGTAAGATTATAATTTTTAGTTCCTTACTTTGCCACTGGTCAAGATATACTAAGCATAATGTATCTCCATCTCAATGCGCTGTATCATTGTAGATAAAATTGATGCACAATTTTTGTGTTCGCATTTTAGTTACATTCGTGTCAAACTAAGTCTACGAAAGACTAAATGTATCCGTCCATACATTAAGATCGAAATATAATATCTAGATATTAAACGATGTTACTGGTATTCCAAATCCGATCTGTTATATCTAGTTATTAAGTACAACGACCTAAGTTTAGGTATTTGTTCTTCTATGTACTCTCCAGTGGAAATGGCTAACTGAAATATGTATCTTCTAAAATCTAGAAATAAGAAATATTTTTATTTATTCAAATTTCTTTTAGTTGGAAAACATTTTTTCATTTTTGTCATATTTATTGGTTTTAAACTTTTAATTCTAAATAACAGTTGTAGAAAGATCTGTTACAAAATATTTATAATAAGGTGTTCGGTAACGTAACATGGTATGAAATTATCTAGCATCGCATTGCCTTAACAAGTGCCTAGCTTGAGCGCTATTCGCAGGAAAAAAGGAATTTTTATTCAAAGTTCAGGAACTACTTATATTTACTCGTGAATTAGTTTAAGCACTGTTTATATTACCGGAATAAAATAAAATAATTAACAGTGAATTGATGTAAATCAACGCACTAGACACCTGCAGTATTGCTTGAATTCTATCGATTAAAATCCGAGATGTCATAATTTTCTATCAATTAATTAAAAGAGATTAAAAAGTCGATAAAATGATATATCGATAAATGTCAAGCAATATGCGGACGTCGTATTGAGTTAAGATGTTTATATATTTATAAAAATAACCGTTTAGTATAACGTCTATATGAAATACATAGGTAACATCAATGTATTTATTTAATAGGTAAAGGAATTTATTCTAAGAATTGTGTAAAATTGTCAGTTTCATGCCATGAGTCCGGTGACAATTAAATTATGTTTGTTTTATTAATATCGCTTTAAAGTAAAAGTTGCATTTGTGAGTGGTTGTAAACATGAGTCACAATGATATTTTGAGCGTTTTATTTTACTCAAATACCAACCTACCTACCTCCCCTTGATGCAGGTATAGGTATCAATTAAACGATCTTAAAATGATTGCTATTTACGCCAAAAACATAAGTATTATTCTTGCTATCTTCGCAGGTGTTCACATACATAATTAAAATAGTATAACCTAAGTCTGAGATTTACCTTAATAAGAAAGAATTCGCATAAAACTAGATTGCCAAAATACGTTAAAACTAAAAAGCACTCAGGACACAGAGTATCCACTTCGAAGTAAAATCCATTCTATCAAACCATTGTCATCCGGAAACGTCCCCAGAAAACTAGCAACATTGAATGGCAATTATAAAGGCGCCGTGCAATGGTAGCTCACGGCATAGCTTCGCATGGATTAGTTTACTTTGCCCCACTAGGCGACCCACTTGTGGGGCAGAATAGACAGACCACATCTTTAGAGTGTATTCTGCCCCACTAAGGGTGTTACCACACCAATCCATCGATCGTCGATCGATCGTACGACGCCAGAGAACGATGCCTTAGGACGACGCCTTTTTTTTTAAGGACGGGAAATCATCAAATAACTTCTCGCGCTCTGGGTGGAGCGAAAGGGCGTGTCAGACTCTTACTGACTAAAAGCTATCCGTGTTGTTGTTACAATGCCTTAGGATGACGCCTTAGGACGACGCTTTGGGACGACGCCTTAGGACGACGCTTTAGAACGACGCCTTAGAATGATGCCTTAAGACGACGCTTTGGAATTTCAAGAGCCCATAAAATATCGTTGTCTACATTTTATATGTCCACGTATGGACGTGGACATATGCTCCGTCCGACATGGGTGAGGAAAATTGAAAAAGTGCAGTACAAGTACCTACATTGATTTTTTTGGTTTTAAAACGACTACTTTGTCGTTTTCAAACGTCCTTCAATTTCGATTTGCCAGTATTGCTATAATTAACTATTTCAATGCATTAGTTTTAGGTCTGGCCGGTTGTTCCATGTTATGTTGTGTTCCAAGATTTCTCCGTTGAGATTAAATTGCTTGTATTTTTTATATAATTAATACACAAGATAAATACTAGAATTATAATTGGATATTCAGCTAATTTGCCCATCATTTATTGCAATTCAATCTAACACGGAATTGAAAAGGCTTTTTCTGAAACTTATGACTCCGACGTCATATAAAATTACAAGGATTTCCTTCAGATACGGGACGAATACTTCGAGCCTTCGAGCCCTTTGATGACCAAGACTAGGTTACAAAATTTCGTCTTTACTCACAGTTCTACCTGTATTGGACGATTCATAAAATAGAGTTTCCTACAAATATGTTTAGTACCAAACCATGTTATTTTTTAATAACGTATATGTATCGATGTAAAACAACCGATTTAATTTTTTTAAATAAAAGGTTGCCGTTTTAAACCGTAAATAAATCGTTTTAAACGCTTGAAAACGCGCCTACAAAAATAAAAGAACTGTGTATGTGCATGTGTGTGTAGGGTAGGCGAGCTGGCAAAATTGCGTCAAGACACGAGTGACGACGTCAACGAGAGTGCGAGAGTGTGAGTTTGGTTTTAAACCGAATCAAATTGATTATTTAAATCGTTTGAAAGCAATGAAAAAAATAAGATTATTTACCAACACAGAGTTTTTAACTTATCAATAGAGTTTTTATAACTTAGGTAGGTAATACCTACGCTTGGTTGGACGGACCAACTAGAACTAAACCCGCTAAGTACCTATATCAATATCAGTATATCACACATTTAAAAAATCTTTTCAAGTTTACAGGAACTCCGTTATATAATTAAGGAAAACAGTCATCAACACCAATCGTTTTAAATCGAAACAAAATGGTTAATTTCGGCGTTAAGCGTTTTTTTTCGTTTTAAACAGATTGGTTTAATTGGTTTTAAACCGGCCTTATATTTATACGTTTTGGTACCAATGTGCATAGATTTTTGTATTTTTCTACCTTTCTGCGCAGCTTGGTCACTACTGAACAATCCACATAAATCAGCAGCAGACAACAGAGACTGTGGATAATATATTATTGATTCTAACAGTGTCAGCCCTAGTAGGACAAAAATTACTAAGATTTCATGCGAGTGTATTCTGCCCCACTGAAAAGAATTATTGGGGCAGAACATACACTCTAAAAATACGGCCTGTCTATTATGCCCCACTAATGAGGCGGCTAGTGGGGCAACGTAGACTAACCCCTTCGCATGTGTACTTCGCATTATAAACGTAGGCGGGATCATCCACTGCTCTCCACGACGACACTTAGTGTTGCCAACCATACTCTAGTGTGGAGCATTGTTTTCTATTTTACGTAGGCTTATATTTTATAATCTATAAAGGTACCTACATCCGGGGCTCCGCCTGCATTTCAAGTAAGCGCATGTAAAATCGCTTCTCCGTAAACGCTCTCATACAACGCCATTACCTATGTTTGAATTTAGTGCGGGCCGCGCCGCCGCACGCTACGCTCGACGCGTCTGCGTAAACGAGCACTTAATGTGAAAGGGATCTTGTGCTTCTGTCGCGCTACTGTCACTCGATAGACGTTCGATTAGTCATTCCGTGGAGCTATCAGTATGGGGTTCCTTCTAGCTAGCAACTCTTAGATGTATGCGGTACAGAGTGTGAAGTCCCGTCAACCTCCATTAAAAAGGGCTCCTCCAACCAGACGGTTGTTGTGTCTGGTTGGCAACTGCCCGATACTTGATATTCGGATTTGAACATAAGTATATAACATATACTTATGTTCAATCGCACGGAAAACTCTGATACCGCAATGCGTTTCGTTAGTAGTTCGTCGCTGGTGGGATAGATGGTGTTGCGGTTTTTTTTGTTTTCGTACAAATTTCGCTTCGTTACTTTTTCTTGTGGCGGCATTGATGCCGCTACAGTTTTAACTACTAAACTATGATGCCATCAAATTGCACGTTACCCTTCAGCGCCCGACCCGCTGTGCCTGTACTTGTGTATTTATCCCAAAATACCTGAAATAAATCCGATCCAGCAACGCCCTAACCTGAGGACCGGACTCCACGTAAGTTTTGTTGGCCCTGGTCGGAGGTTTTTATTTTTATTCAGACCACCACAGTAATGTCTGGTCTAAATCACCTAATTCACCGAAGCCGGTCCAAAACTTTAAAAACGCCGGACATTAGGGAGAAATAAAGATTGGACCCAGGATGACATCAAAAATTAATTTCAACCTTTTAAATAAAAACCTCGTTTTGCTTTGTTCCTGGTTTCTTGGGCCTCCTTACTAAGTTCAGTCAAGTGTCTCTGGAACTTTTTTAACTGTGATTTAATAGATATTTTTTCCAGATTCTCTAAATTTCATGTGCGCAGCATAAACTAAAACATCTGCTTCTAAATCCACAAGTAACCACCGCTGTTTTTCGATGTTTCGAATTATCACTACTTTCCGCGAAATCCAATGATGGATGTTGGTCAATGGTGGACCTTTCAATAAAAAAATACAAGTAAATTCGCAATTTGAATCTAGCCAAGCCTTTTCATTTGATAACTACCTTTCTTTATGTGTTAACCACTTAGTTTGAAACCGCTGATTAAAGTTACGTAGCTCCACTAATAAATTATGACGTGACTCCGCTGGATAAGTGTTTTTTTTTTGCAACATAGTCCACTACATTTTCAAATTTCTCCTCAAAAGCTTTAAATTTACTACTGAAATTTATTTCAGTAAGAAATCTTCGAATAATTTAAACTTTTGAAGACAGACCTGAAAAGTAGTGTAAATAGAAATCTTTTTTTTTTTGACGGTACCAAATAAAAAACTCATAAAGTATTTTAAATTCGTGCAACTTGCTTTTACAGTCCATAATAATATAGAAGGTCTTGTGCATTGAACATCACAGTCGATTTGTATTTCGTGATCATAAAAAAAAATATTCTATGTCATTGACATGAAATACGGTCCAAAAGTCAAATAATTTAAATAGTACCAACCTTATGTTCTCCATTTAGATTCTCCAAGTTTTAGATTTTAAAAAAAGTTCAGTGGTGTCACAGTTATTACTTATTACTTATGAAACAGATCAATAAAATTTGATACGCGCGAAAAAAGAAGCAATACAATAACTTTGTAGGTTCCCCTAGCTAACTGATAGCCTTTTAACAAATTTGACAGTCAAGAATACATGCGAGAGGGTCTCTAACTTTATGATATTTTTCAAACTACCTTCCTTAAAAAAATAATTTTGGATATCGGCTCCATACAGCCGGCCCCATACCTAATGCGGCGTACCCCCGCACAGTGTGGAATTTTGCTTCAATAGGGAATATGCATGAAAAAAATATTTTGTATCTATACAGTTCATCTAAAAATATACAAAAATATAATACTAACAGTGAAAATAGAATCAAAATTGATCGAAAAACAAACGAGATATAACTGTTTTAAACAAATATATCTGTCCCTCTCGCGAAGACGCTGTTTTCTATGACAGCGGTATAGGCGACATGGTATTTGACGTCAGAGTTCGTATCGGACTTCTCTTTCTAATTGGCATCTTTGAAACTTTATAACTTTCTCGCTGTTGAAGGTATTTTAAAAATTATTTCATAATTGTTTGCTGGAGCCAATAAGTACTTCATTTTGCAAATGAAAAAATTGCATGCATATTCCCTATTGCGGTCACCTACATTTTATCCCCTCATCGTACAGATCTAGGGAAGAACTAAAACTTCTGGGAAGAAACCATGTTTTTTTATGTTTAGTTTTGAAGTTATTTGAAAACTCGAGAAAACTCCATAGAAACTATAGAAACGCATTATTTCGTCTCAAATATATGATTTTGCAAGTTACATAGAGGAGGTCTTAAAAACGACTGTTATATCTACTAGTTCAGTGGTTAAAAAATAAAAATAATCGAAGTAGAAGGAAAAATCAAGTTTAAAACACAAAATAAAAATATATATATATTTGGTTAGTCTCATTGTATCCGCATTTCTTTTTAACATTAATAGTTTTATATTATAATATGCTATATCATAAAAAAAATCAAGTGTGGATAATGCGGGACTTCTGAGTTATTGAATTTTTATTTTTGAGGTTAGGGCTGTCACCTACTTTACTATTCTCGGATAACTTTGACTGCAAATTTACTATATTTCTTTATTTTCTTTCTTTTATTGATGTAAAATGAAATACTTATGGTTTTCTGTGGTGTAAAATAAAGTATCTATTTTGAGTTAGACTCCTGTCACGTAAGGGTTGAAAAGTAGAATAGAAAAAATATATTAATGGGTATTCTACATATTCTTTTTAATTATACGTTGCACATTGTTATTGTAGAAGAAGTTTTACTATCTTCGGATGTCGAAGAATAAACAAAATGAAACAGCAATTTTATTTAAATAAAATAGTTAAGTATATGCAATTTGACAACCCTATTTCCATAGAAATTCTATGGAAACTTTAGAAATGTAATATTTCCGAAGTCCCATAGTAAACTTCTTTGTTTTTTATTTAGTGTTGTTAATATCTATATTATGCATGCTCAGAATTAAAATCATATACGGAATCGATAGGAATACGAAGAAAACCGCAATTTAGTAAAAATAGAAAAAAAAAACGATTTCTCTTTGTACATTGGAGATGCAATACCTAAACTTTGTATAGAGTTAGATTTTGTATTGGTACTGTAATAAAACAATGATTTATGTAAATCATATTATTATTTTGAAATCTACAAATTAAAACAGTTTTTGCTGACGTCAGCATAAGTTTAAATAACTTTAAAACCAAACATAATAAAATCATGGTTCCTTGACAGAAGTTGTAGTTCTTAGCTAGATCTATACGGTGAAGGGATAAAATATAAGTGACCGCAATTGAAGCAAAATTCCACAGTGTGCCCGACGCCAAGCCACAAATTCGCCGTATTTTTTGACACATATTTGTGACGTTTGACGTACAGGGCACGTGCTTGCTTGTCACGTATATGTGACAATGGCGTTCAATTTTAGCACCCCACCCAATTTCAATCACTCATATCTAGTTCGGTAAAAGTTTATTTATCAACTTATGACTAAAAACCTGAGAAACAATCATGTAAGAGCGAGCGGAGCGAGCTCGAAAATTTTGACACTCAGCCTTGGGGAGATTAGATTTTTTTATCAGTAACACCTATTTCTTGAAGTTATAAAGTAACAGGCTCGAAGACTACTAGTGCTTGCCAACTAGTGCTATCAAGCCAAAACTCTTAGCGTGAGGGACGAAAAGGCCGTAATTTGCTTCTTGGAATCACGAATTAGGTAATTCAGATGGTTTAGCTAGTGAAGTATCTCGACAGCCAAGAATTAATTCAATGACAGAGACCGATTCGAGAGCTCTATTGCCAGGTGACCCATGTTGTTGGCTCTTCTGGAGAGAAAATCTATGAAACAGTCGGAAATAGCCAAGAGGCAAGTAGGTATGAGTTTGATATCCTTCGAGGGTTCTATTACCAGGTGTTCCACAAGTCACAAGTGTTCGATTTCTGTTCGTTCAACTTCCTTCCATTGACAGCATCATTAACGTTATTTAGCTTGTATCAATATAATAAGTGGGTATAAATTCCCACTCCGCTACTGAATGTCGAAGTTTGAAATGTCGACGTATGTTAGTTCTAAAGTACAGGATCTCGATGTCCGCCAGTTCGAAAGTTCACTGGAGCGAAGTATGCAAGGCCGACGTATCGTTAGTTAGAAAGCATACGAGTGCGATGTACGCCAGTTCGAAATTACCCTG
>NDFZ01005424.1:405588-427514 GCA_002192655.3 Mamestra configurata
AACAGGGTAATTTCGAACTGGCGTACATCGCACTCGTATGCTTTCTAACTAACGATACGTCGGCCTTGCATACTTCGCTCCAGTGAACTTTCGAACTGGCGTACATCGAGATCCTGTACTTTAGAACTAACATACGTCGACATTTCAAACTTCGACATTCAGTAGCGGAGTCATAAATTCCCTATGATAATGAGAAATTTATAATTTCAATTAACATAAGTATGGAAGAAGGAACGGAAAGCCATTTTCCACGAGCAAACGACGTGTCATTAACGAAATGGGTTTGTAAACAGTTAATGTACCTAAGTCTTTAATCTTTTTCTTCATCATGCATTTAAAATATGGAGGAAAATTCAGCAAAATGTCCAATCATGTCACAACCAATTTTGATAATCACGCAATTACACTTTTGTTCAGAAAAGTTAGATTTTTAAAGTTCCATTCTAACATTAAGCGTTATTTAACCAAAAACAGTTAAAAACACGGTTCTGAATGAACAAGAACAATTAAAGTAAAAGCAGACTATTAGAAAAACTGTTAATTAGAACAAACAAAAAATATATATCCGCAATAAAGTCGTGAGAGTCTCCCACGGCAACGCGGCCTATTCACGGAGCAAAGGAATAATGATGCCTCTATTGTGGCACCAGCAGGAAGTCATTTATCTAACATCAAGAATATGAGTGTTTAGAGCAATTTCGTGTCTGATTTCTCATCCTAAAGTGTGCAATTTTGGTGACTCGCCAGTGGGTAGGTACCTACGATGAGAAATGTCAAACAACTCAACCGGTGACTAAGTATTCTTTGATTGCTTGTTTTGTACGTTTCTAGACCTTTATAAATGCTATGTTTTGTAAGACACAATTTGGTGTGGTTAGTTTCACAATACGAGTACAAAAGCCGTCACACAAAACGCCTCGATTCCAAGAAATTAGCCCTTCAATTTAAAAATTGAAGAAGTCATCATGTAGACTTATTTTATTTTATTTTATTTGGGAAAAAAAACGATATTAAATTAAATATAACACTTATCAATAATGTACTTACATAAAACTAAATCAATGTAATAACCACAACATTTTCCACATATTAACTAAGAGATATGCTATGATGAGGACTTATCGGTGAGCTGGTTAATATTCACAATCCGCGAAACATGTTAAATCGTTACTAACCAATAAACAAGTTTTACCCTCTAGATATATTTAAGTTTTTCAGTACACCGATAACTTTACTTCGAAAAGCATTTCTATTTAACATAAATNTATTGGTAGGTAACACTAGGTTCTCATGTTGGTCCTATCAGGAAAAGTGAATGACTTCAATTGACACATTGACTACATCTCACTAGATGGAGCGGAAGCTGAACACTACATTGACACTCAAGTAGATAGAGGAAGTAGTGATGAGAGAGAGATAACTATATCTAATAGGTATCTATTTTACACCAGTATAGTTAGTAGTGGTGTAGTGTAGTATAGTATCGTAAAACTAAATCAGACTGAGGGCATACCTACTACAAGCAACTGAAATCTCTGGTGGTCCAGACCATATTTAGAGAAAACGTCGCATATTTTAAATTCGATATTACCTAATACAAATGAAATGAAAGACCCTAAAACTTTATGAAACAACTTTAAAAATACCGTACTACCAAATAAGCAAATTGAGTATCTTTTTTCTCATTTTAGACGAATAAATAATCATATTCCAGCCAACCCCTTCTGCAATGTTGCGCAACGTAATGTATTTTAGTCTCATCTCGTTGAGGGATGATAGCGTCACATTCGGATTACAGTAACCGAAAGTCGAATTTTGATATTCTTTCGCTAGATTACACCTAATGAGAAAGCGAATCCAACGAACCTAAAAGATCTCAGACCCATTTGCTAGCATTCTACTTTGCCTATCCAACATTGCTGAGAAGATTGTGGACCAGTAAATATTAGGAAGTAAATTAAATACTACATGAGCTACAGTCAGGCTTTCGTAAACATCGTGGATTTGGATGTCACGGATAACATTTTGGCTGATGCTGTACCTACTGCTTGATTTTTTGTGGGTTTTGACAGTTTAAATGTTGATTTGTTTCTTCCAAAGCTGAACTATTATGGTTATGATCAAAATATAATGAACTGGTTCCATCGTTATCTGTATCTCACTATCGGACAGCAGCGTGTGGATATCTGACTAAGCATAAGCAGTGTTTCTCACCTTTTTTCGTCGCTCACCCCCCATTATTAGGGCAGTTCCGCAAGGTTCTAAACGTATTTTTTATTCTGCGTTGTGCAGACTTCAAATTCGTGACATCAAATCAATAGGCACCTAATCACTTTAATGAGAAGCTATTCACAAGTTAGATATTTCCGCAAAACGAGACAAGAGTAAACCTATGCGTTAGTGCTTGTTTATTAACAAGCGTTATCCGATATCATATGAAAGAATTGACAAGGCATTGCGCCCCCAACAGAAAGAAATTCGTAAGTAGGACTATCGTAAGCCGTATAGAAAGGGCGAAAATAGAAAACGACCTCTGCGACCACAAACAAAATTTTCAGAGACCCAGTACTTACACCACCTCAACAAGATGCGAACTTTGGCGAGAGAAGCTTCCACTTTATTAAATTCCTGATCATTTCATGATTTCAAGCCTTCTTTCAAAGCCGTTTTACTGTGGCTGACCAGAAAAACTAAACAATCTCCACACTCAAGTCTGCCGCAGCAGAGACTTCTCGGGTGGTTACGGTGATCTGTTTTAATGCAGCGCCGGCGTCTCTCAGCCTTTCAACCTGTGCCGCATGACCTGTCACCTGTCGATGTGACGACACAAGGACTGCGTCAGTGGATGGCGATGCCGCAACTGAACACTGGACCACACTGAAATTACTAACTGAAAGAGATAAAGAACTTTATTTGTCATCGATACGCATAGAAGACAGATGATAAGAATCACTTCTCTGGCCAATAGCCACTGCACCCTAGGCAACACGGTAATTAGCTCTTTGCATTCATAAGCCTACAAATACCAAAGCATTTGCTTTGAAAAGCCTTAAGTACGACTACATTAAGGTTACAACTTTATTACCCTCTTTCTTTAATGATCAGAACAATAGGCGCATACCTAGCGGCAATCAATGCGCCATCAAAAGAAATTATCTTTCCGTCATACTTAGATACAACTTAATAAGGCAATTAATGAAACAGCTCAAATTACCTATAACTACAGTTTTATATTTTTTCAGTAAATATTCTGTTAATAGCACTAAGCTACAAAGCAATTATCTACTGTGCTACGTGTCCAGCAAAAGGTTCTTTTAAACCGACTTCAAAAAAAGAAGGAAATTCTTAATTCGACTGAATGTTTTGTTTGTTTTTTCAGCGATATTTTCGCTAATTGTCATTCAATTTGGTGAAGGATTTCGAATGTAGTCACGGAACTCTTCAATAAACTACTGGCCTGTTGGTCGAGTGGTTAGTGACCCTGAATGCTAAACCGGAGGTCGGGTTCGATTCCCACCCAGGACAAATCTTTGTGTGATGAGCATGATCATTTGTTCTGTGTCTGGGTGTAATTTGTCTATAATATGTATGTATTTAGAAATATATAAGTATGTTTATCAGTTGTCTGGTTGCCATAGCACAGGCTCTGCCTAGTTTGGGATCGGATGACCGTGTGTGAGTTGTCCCAAGATATTATTATAAAAAAGACGACAGCAAATCTCCCGGGATTGCTGAAATCGCATGTCTGTTTATTTCTTACACCAGTTCATAACATAACATCACGCCAGTACGCTGTGAAGGGGTACGCAGATGCATATGTCACCGGAAAATTCCAAACGATTGTAAAATACAGCGTGAATTTGTAAACTATGTTTTCTGAATAAGACACGGATATATTGGAAACTATTGAATTTGGATGGGATTTATTGTATACAAAACGTTTTTTTCATAATACAGAGTGTCCCGTAAATAATGGATCAAACATAACGGGGTACCCGATGTCCAACAAATAATTTAAAAAAAAATCCGCTACGGTAAACAAGGTTAGTCTTTTCATCGTGAAAAAAAAAACTAAATCATACCTAATAATGTTATAATTTGCAGCGACAGCATAAAAAAACAGATTTCTGGTAGAGAAAATGGTAAAAGGGGGAAAAAATATGTATATCTTGGTTACCATGACGGTTTTTATTAAACTATTCAAATTTGTTGAATAAGAATATTTTATTTGAATAAATACATGATACATTAAAGGTCTTATTAAATATAGGAGTAGGATCTGACATGTTTCTCCATTCACTGGCATACAAATATTCAAACAATAATTAATCGTTTTTTAAAAAATGTTAAAAGTAAAACTAATTCTGTCTAACATAAACTCAGATTTGATCTGAGAACATAAATGACATTAATTAATTTCTTGCTGAATCCGGTTACTGTTACTGGAAGCCGACCCCAATATAATTGGGAAAAGGCTAGGCAGATGATGAATTCATTTCATGTTAGAACAAGTTTACATCATTTTATTAATATCGAGTTAGAAATATAATATATTTGGTAAGTAGGTACTCTTTCAGGTACATAATGCTTTCTTACACTAACTGTTGGAAATCAGGTAAGCTGTGTATCGAGAAATTTTAATCTAAGTAATAAAGATTTATTACAATCTGCATTGGAGTCTGCAATTTTCCGGTGACACATACAAGTCGACCTGAATTTCCATGTTTTTTGGGTTAGAGTATGGATAGGTATGGATGAGGAAAATCGCAGTGTTTAAAGGCTAAGGAAGACAGGCTGGACGGATGACTGGTTGAGGGCCGTGGAAGTTCGCTGTATGCGAAAAGTATAGTACCGCCGGTCGATTTTGCAAACATGTCGAAGTGAAGGCTTGGGTGAAGTGATCACGAGGTGAGCTTTCAATCCATACAATCAAGATGTCACGTGATCACGGAGTGAGCTGTCATTCCATCTTGATTATATGGATTGACAGCACACCTCGTGATCACTTCACCCACGCCTTCACTTCGACATGTTTACAGAATTGACCGACTGGTCCACGTGGCGACGGTTGGGGGAGGCCCATGTTCTGCCTTATTTGGCGGAAAGGTGTGTCACCTATCTGGGACGCGATGGTAGATACCAGCGCCCCATGTCGTGCGGTGTTCCGCAGGGTTCGGTCTTGGGGCCGCTCTTGTGGAACATCGGGTACGACTGGGTGCTGAGGGGCGAGCTCCGGCCGGGAGTGAACCTGGTGTGTTACGCTGACGACACACTGGTCACTGCCCGGGGGAGCTCGCACAGGGAGGCAGCGTTGCTGGCGACGGCTGCGGTCTCACAGGTGGTGAGCCGCATACGGCGCCTCGGCCTGAAGGTGGCCCTCAACAAGTCGGAGGCCATCGTTTTTCATGGCCCCCGGCGAGCGCCGCCGCCGGGATCGCACATTGTGGTCGGGGGGGCCCGTATCGCTGTCGAGTCCACCATGAAGTACCTGGGATTGGTGCTCGACAGCCGGTGGGATTTCGGCCCCCACTTCCGGCGGCTGGCGCCCAAGTTGTTGGGCGCGGCGGGGGCGCTGTCAACGCTGCTTCCCAATCTGGGGGACCCGAGCACCGCCTGTAGGCGGTTGTACGTGGGGATCGTGCGATCGATGGCCCTTTATGGGGCCCCGATCTGGGCGGCTGACCTGACGGCCAGCACCATCACTGTTCTGCGGAGGCCGCAGAGGGTGATGGCCGTCAGAGTCATCAGGGGATATCGCACGATCTCCTACGAGGCGGCTTGCGCACTGGCCGGATCTCCGCCGTGGGACCTGGAGGCGAAAGTGCTCGCGTCACTGCACAGGTGGCGCGAGGGCGCGCGGGCGCGCGGCGAAAGACTGACGCAGCAACACTTGGAGCTGCGTCGGTCGCAGCTGCGCGAGGTCCTGGTGGCGGAATGGCGGGACAGGCTTTCGAGCCCTTCCGCCGGCCTCATCACCATCGAGGCCATCCGGCCAGTGCTCGACCTCTGGCTCGGGAGAAGGCACGGCTCCCTGTCGTTTCGTGCGACGCAGGTCCTCTCGGGGCATGGCTGCTTCGGGAGGTTCTTGTGTCGCATAGGCAGGGAGCCGGACGCTCGATGCCACCACTGCGTCGACTGTCGGGAGGACACGGCACGGCATACGCTTGCAGAGTGTGCAGCTTGGGAGGAGCCGCGCCGTGCCCTCATCTCTGTTGTAGGCGGTGACCTCTCGCTGCCGGCCGTAGTCCATGCTATGGTCGGCGGTGAGGAGTCCTGGGACGCGGTGGTCTCCTTCTGCGAGACAGTTATCGCGCAGAAGGAGGCTGCGGAAAGGGAGAGGGAGATCACAACCGCTCTCCCTGCCCGCAGCAGGCGCATCGGGCGTCGGAGGAGGGCATACGCTGCCCTCTTCCGGCCCCCCTAACTGGGTCCAGGGGCGGCGGACTTGGGGCTGTCCGTCGCCCCCCATTCATCCGGACCCGAGGTGGCGGCGCGTGGTGTTCCCGTGCGCCCCTCTTTGACGTAGCGAGGGGAGTCAAACACCTCACTCCCCTCGCCGACGCGAGGTGGCCCGCAGATGCGGGCCGGCACCATCCGGGGATTGCGGATGTCGCATACGTTCCCGCGATCCCCGGCGTAGGTGGGAGATGGAACACTGGGGTGGTTTTAGTCAGTAAGAGTCTGACAGACCCCTCCACCCGCCCCAGGGTGGAGGATTTCCATGAGGATTTCCCCCCGAGATCAAAAAAAAAAAAAAAGGCCCATGTTCTGCAGTGGACGCTCTTCGGCTGAAATTATAATGTTGACAACACTACCGACTGGCCTTCTACTTACTTACTCTTTGTTTTAAAAGAAAACTCATATTTTATTAAACAGAAGAAATTATTTTTTTGTAGAAGGTAGGTCAAACCTAAGGAAATAAAGTATCTACTGATCCAAATATGTATAAAAATTATTTCTGAAAGCTATCGTATATAGGCTTTTGTGCCGGTTCCTGTGCGATAGGGCGCGGGAGCGGAGCCTTGAGAAAAAGCTAGGTAATAAATAAATAAATAAAACGTGGGAAAAAGGAGGGTTTTGATTTTATTCCTTATGTATGTGTGTGCATCTGTCCCCTCAAAACTTCTAAACAACTCATCATAATTTGACAAATGAGGAAGTTAGAAGCGTCTTGATCGACCGCTGGTCATAGTGGTGGTAATTAATATTAAAGTACCTAATAATTTATTGAAAAGATAAATTTCTTGTTTTATGCTTTTCTGAGCCTGATTTTTAGTAGTCGGGTATGTTTAAACGTATCCTAACTAATATTATAAAGGCAAGAGTGAGTTTGTTTGTTACCTCTTCACGGATTAATGGCTGTTAGAATTTAGATGAAACTAAGCACACATGGTCTACCTACTAGGGAACTTGAGTATAACATAGAATGCTTTACACCCCGGGAGTGTGTTCCCTTTGGAAAATTTTCATTTTCGACGCAGGTGGAGCTGCGGGCAGCAGCTAGTTAGCGATAAACATAGTAAAATCTTTACCGTAACATTGTAAAAATTACAATTAATTATGGTTTTCTATAGTTGTAAATACAAAGCAGTCACTTCCGTACGCTATGCATCATGTTTGCGTCACTTAGAACATAATTGCAGCCGCAGATGAGATGATCTCTCATTCAAAGCGGAGGAAACTGCCTTAATCACTGCTCAGGATTCTAATCTGTTGGCTTGAGTCAATTCATCACGATACGTAGCTAAGGTCTGATGGTGATGGCGAAGAAAGGAAACTCCTTAATTATGTTAATACCGATCTAATGATAAAACCAAAGATACAATGTCTGTTACCTATCTATATTGTTTACAGGGGCACGTCTAGATTCAAGTATAAATGATTGCCAGGCTACGTAGGGAAACCAGAAAGACCCATAAATTGTGTGGACACCGTGGCCTCTTAAAAAACCACTACGGAATCCCCTGGTAGTCCACATTCCTTAGGATATTACAAAGGTGCACCTGCCTACACATGATAATATTTATTCTTTGTATTTCTATTATATCATTGTAAATAGTAGTTCAGAACCGAAATAGTAGGTCGGTAAGTTAGGTAAACTTTTAATTAATGAGTTATAAACGTTAAAAAAATAAGCCAATCTTATTGCCGCTCGCGGCCCAGTGTATCAATAACCTTATCTAATGTTTTCGTCCATCTTATAATCTTTTCTGTAACGTATTAGATGTAAGTAGATAATAAAGAGTATTCTACTATCTATTTCTATCTACAGCCTAAACTCGAACCCCTAAACCCTAAATTGGGAATTAATAGTTTTCTGTGCTAATTCCTGTCAACAATAATCTCTGAACTGACAGAGTCAAACACGAAAAGTGATTTTGTGGAAATTTCAAGATCTGAAATCGTAAACCACCACGTAGAAATTAAGGTAATTGCAATGATGAGGGATTTCCAAATATGACTATAATAGGTTAAACAATAGGTGACCATGCAGATATCCGATTTCGGAGAAGATGAACTCTTAAGGCAATAAATAAGGTAAACAAGGTTAGGTGGAACCGAAAGGTAGGTGAGAAACTAAAGAATTTCTCTTTCTAGGAGAACGAAAGGTAAAGTAGGTAGGCTAGATAAAAATGCTGCAATTTAGTCAATATAATCTGATTGAGAGCCGCCTTGTTTGGCACGGTTTCAGTATCTACATCAATTAAACCAAGACGTCACAAGCCACGGCACAAGACTTTTTGTGCGCGAAACAATGGGCGTTTTCGTCGAACTAAATGCTCCACCCACAGCTCTGAATGGCCAACGCGGAACAAACAAACAAATTACAGAAAATTACAACAAAAACCACCACATTTATGTAACCGAAAATTTGAGTTCAATTTACACTAAAGTTATGAAAATTTTAATGATATCAATCTTGTTTTTGTCGTACCCATTTTAAGTTAATTGCGTCCTTTGAAGAACAGGCAGGTTTGAAATAGTCTAAACAAAAGAAAATAAAACTAAAATTATAATTGCTTCTATAAAATTCGTGTTTCTTGGTCACAGTTCCCACGGACGGAGATGACATGTTGGAAAACATTGGAGCACCGGTGCTGTTCCACATTTCCCACACTCTGCATATCTTGGCACCATAGATCAACCTGGCAGAATGTAAAAACGCAGACAATGATTCAATTGTGTGCACACAGATTTCTCACAGTCCCGCATAGATATGATCGTCATACGGTTAATTGGTGCAGGTAAATGACCAACCGATGTTCCGGTTCACCGTTTGGCCAAAAAGGATGTTGATAAGGGAAAACCTGCCGTGTTTTCCCTGATTATCGAGCTGATTTCTTCAACACAATGACATTTTTTGCAAGCACGAATGAATGGTTACGTGCATGTGCTGTAACGTCATAATTTCTTATGCACGTCACCGATTGGGAAATAATGTCGGCAGTCACGCGAGCGACACACTGCCTGTACCAGCGGCGCGAAGAAATTGTATAGTTTGTATGCGTAAAGGTAAACTGAAGATATTTGCTTTCCCAGGCGTGACGAAAAATGTATTTAGCGATTTACAGTTTATGCAGCAATTGATGTGGGTTTTTGTCTGAATACGTTTTAGCTTTGAGACTTGCCAGTGGAATTATGCTGCTGAGTTTTTGCTAAAAATGACACAGCTTAGGCTGGGACATCCCCAAGAATTAAATAATGACCTACTTAAGCATTATTTAATTTATTAGGGAATAGGCATAAAAATATATTTATTTTCTAAACAGTACATCTAGAAATATACAAAAATATAATACTAACAGTAATAAAAATAGAATCAAAATTGGCCGAAAAACAAACGAGATATAACTATTTTAAACAAATATATCTGTCCTTTTCGCGAAAACGCCATTTTTATGGCAGCTGTTTAAGCGTGATAATATTTGATGTCAGAATTGGTATCGAACTTCTCTTTCTAATTGTCAACTTCAAAGCTTTCATGAGAATTATTGGCGGCTTCATTAGAAGCACGCCAATCCATGTCATGGAGAACGAGCTGTGCTTACAGCCGCTACCCATTCGAAGAAGATATTTGGCGGGAAAATTCTGGCTTAAATCTAGGTCTGTAAAGGATAATGTTACTATAAACATAGTCGGAGAATTGTCAAACCTGTGTGAGGGCCAATACTGGAGAAATAAAAAGATTCCGTTACTGGTAGACACGCATAGACAAATCCAAAATTTACCTATTTATTCCAGTTCCATATTGGGTGTATTTTCTTTGAATACATGGCTCTCCAGTATTGACTTAACAAAAGACATCTCCTACGATATCCCTTATGTACGCATTCCAAAGAGATCGATGAATATATTAGATTTAAGACAAAAGTGTACCAAATACTTGAATGATAACTACAGTTCGTTCTATCAGCTATATACAGACGGATCCAAAGACACACAGTATGCGGGAGCCGCTGTATTCGACCCTCAATTAAATAATACGTTTAAATTTAAAATTAAGGCTAACATTGCTGTAATGTACTGCGAGCTGATAGCGATTTCCGAAGCCCTGTCTTACGCGTTAACTCTTGATACTCAGCATATTGTGATTTTAACTGACTCTAAGAGTGCTCTATTGCATCTGGCTCGGCTACCCTCGAATTCTCGAGGTTCCCCGATAGCCTTTGTTATTCTCCAAACCATTTTAGAGTTGCGTATGTGTAATAAAAATATAATTCTACAGTGGATTCCATCCCACATTGGCATCATGGGCAATGAAAAGGCGGATCAGGCAGCAAAGTTGGCTTTAACAGAAGGAATCACATATACTTACTTACCTTTACACACAGATCAGGTTCATACAGTCAAAAAGATTTGTAAAGACTTATGGCAGGAATATTTTGATGAGAGGTCTCTCACCAAAGGCATATGGTACAGGACTATACAAGCAGGACCTTTTCGTTGCCCATGGTTCCAGGAGATGGAGGCCCATAGACAATATATTGTGACACTGCTGAGACTTCGGGCCGGGCACATTCCATCAAATAAATTTGCGCATCTAATGGGTAAAACGGACTCACCTAATTGCACGGAGTGTAACGCGATCGAGGATGTTCAACATATTTTGCTCGAATGTGTCCGGAATGAAGTCCAGCGGCGACAGGCACTTGGAGACACTCAGTACAACATAGGGTTATGTAACAGCTTCTTAGCCTCCCCTTTTTCGGAAGGGGCTGGGAAGTTGTATGATTTATACATGTGCCATTTACGGAACTGAAACACCACCCAGCACCAACTGGGCGCTGTTTCCACTCCAAGTTTAGATAGTTAAGATGTAACTAGACATAAAAGTTGTATCTATTTTATAATTAGAATCACGGGGCGACATCGTCATTGTTGACTGAGTCCCCTTATATAAAGATTAAAAAAAAAAAAAACTTCAAAGCTAAATAACTTCATCGCTGATGAAGGTATTTTGATTTTTACGTATTTTATTTCGCAAATAAAAAAATTGCATGCATATTCCCTATTGGTAGTTGTTCGCTAAGGACAAACTAAAAACCAGCCATTAAATTGAAATAGAACAAAAGAATAATTAATTGAATTACTAAGATCCTGCAATAATTCAAGTTATGATTAAGATAATTTACTAGTGATAAAAGTTGGCATCTGTACTAACAACGTTGGCAATTAAGACGCGGAAACGAACAGGACATGGGTAAACCCGGTGATTATTGAAACAGTATCTATCATTAGGGTTATGTCATGAGTTTCTTCATGATTTTCCACGTTTAAGAGCGATCTGCGACATCATTATTACGTAAAGAATCTTCTGTTACATGTCGCTGCCGTCACTCATTGCGTGGCTGTAATTACGAATACTTGGAACTGAATTCTCACCATCACCATGTCAATGAGCGACGGCTAGTTTGAAGTTTCTGTGACGAGAATAGCACTCGATGCTCGAGCTCACAACTCAGACAGACCCTACAGATCGAAGTTCAATTGACTCAATTACCTTCCAATTTATTGTGTGACAGCCGAACTTCCCGAAGCGAGCACATGTCATAAATATTATCCAGTTTATTACACTGAATCTCGGCAGCGAACAATGGCGGAATGGGTATTAACTTGTGATAATTATCTGAGGTCAAACCCAGCGTTGCGGAACGGTATGTAGGGGGAAGCCACTTGTTATTATCATGTGAAGACTTTTTGAAGACGTTCCCACAGACTTCGGTCGAGGCACTGATTCCCCGATTAACACTGATTCATAAGTAGATAATTACACTTGACCCCCGTTCTTTAATTAAAACAATGAGAATTAAGCCAATGAAATCGCTTTGCGCAAAACAATTCGACTGTGAGAAATGTAATTTTAATGACCCAAGATTGTTGGCTTTGAATCTTAATCACGTAGGGTGGTTCAAATAAAAAACTTGTTTTTCAAATTCAATTTTATTAAAAATATTTATTCATATTTCAGAATCACTGCTCCGAATATCATCAATGTTTTTACACTCGGTTCTCAATATCGTTCCCGAGCAGTCACCACTTAAATATGATCATTTCCAAATATAGAAATACCAAATGTAAAATGATAAAAGGAGTAAACAGTTTTTTAAATGACAAAATATTTTTCACTTATCCTTTTACAAAATTGACATTATTACTGTCTATTCATCGCGTTTAATACTAATTTCCTTGTAATACTGTAACTTTACCAATTCCATAAGATTATTTAACGTTTTGCTACAAAAATATTGATATTTTTTGTACTTCTTATTACACTTTCCACATGGAATGTTCGAAATCACACGTTTTTATTAAAAATACACATCAAATCCGTTTTCAAAACAAAACAGTTTCAAAAGAAATTTTATTGGCATAAAATAAATAGAATTTTAAAATTTATAATTTCTGTTTATCATTAAATTTCATTTTTAGGAGGTCTGCACATCGAGCGCAAAAACGGTCGTGTGACGTTTTTGACGAGACATATAATAAAATCTGATGTCTACATACAAAATCGTGTGATAGCGTCACATAGTATCGCATCGCGTTCGGTGTGCAGAGCTCATACTGTTCTATGGACTAAATCTAGCTACTAATCTACATGTATTGTTCGTTTAAAATCTCCGTAAATATACATACGTACAGTGACAGCGCTACGTGTCTTTAATTGGCTTTAATTATTATCGGCACAAAGTGTAGTGATAAGATAAATTGTGCATACACATTGAGACCGATTGACTTGCAGTCACAGAAGCAAATAAAGTAATAGGTACATAAACACTAAAATAATGTATAAGAGAAAAATACTATATCAAGTATTCTGAGATAAAAGGACTTATTTGGCTCTTCTCTAAATCGATTGTAATAAACTAATCTAGGATATCTACTTAATTTATACAAACCAATTACATAAAATCAATCTTTAAATCAATCTCGTAGAGTTCATTTTCCTTTACCCACACGTATTAAACTTAACGTTAATTAGAATAGTATTATAGTATAAACGCAATGACTTGTCATGGATGTTACAACTATTTGGCCCCAAAGAAACAATTCTAAGAGCAGAGAGATCTCTTGTATGACGATGACAATGAATGAACTATTTTAATATTGGTGTATATTAAATGCCGGAGTTAGGAACTACTTCCTGTATAGGTACACTATCAGAGTAAAAAAACCTTTGAAAAACTATATTTTTATGAGCTCTGTAGGCATTTATTGCATTAACTTTAATCGTATATGTGCATTTATAAGCGCTTTTAAAGGCGAATAATTGCTTAAGAAATTGTGTGAAAACATAATTACGGACTAGGAATTACCTATTGGTAAGTAAAATATAGAAATATCTAGTAAAGAATACTGATCAGCGGGTTGGAAAAAGGCTAACGAAATACATCTGGAGCAATGCTCACATAACTCAAGATTGCCTTACAAGTACTGAAGATACGTATTCAGAAATTGGTACACTTCTTTAAAATATTTGAGAAAGAAAAGAAAGAAAAGAAAGAAACAAAGACAAAGAGTTTATTTGCGACAAGCATGAGGGCGCGTTCCCAATATGTCGCGACGACCGATTATCGTGTAGTAGCTTGTGTATTTAAATGAAGGTGTTCACATATAGGACGACACGATTAACCATCGTCAACGACTTTTTACATACAAAATGTATGGCAGTCGTCCAAAATGATAAAATCGTCACGACATAGTGGGAACGCGCCCTACCAAAAAATAGAATAAAAAATCTATTTTGTTTTATTGACATCCCAAGAGATGTTTTTCCTGAACAAGTATTCTTTCACACATACATAGCACATACAACTATGGCAAGTACTGTTGCATATCGATTTTACAACAACGGACTTATTAGCCCACTTTCAACCCGCCGACGACCGTGCGAAAACGAGAATTAATTTATCGGGTGAAGCAGTTTCAAAGTTATGGCTCTACTTGTCGCTTCATTCCTACAATAAAAGTTTCAATTATGTACCTAAAAGTCAAATTAATTTCAATTTTCTAGCTGCTATCGACATCATCACCAAACATACCAGTAGAGCCATATCTTAGCATTTATCACAAATTCCACTCCCACCAACTATTGTCACAACTAGATTTATTGCTGAATTTAAAACCTTAATCATAGTTTTGGTGTCATAATCTCGTAGATATACAAACATATACTTTAAGATATATTTAGGCACACGTCGATCGTGCTCATTGTATCATGCGCCCGCGGCCAGCTCAAGCCAAGCGATCGACTCGCGAACTGGCACTTTGATTAATAATAAAGCTTTCTATAATCTATGGACCCTAACATGATCTTTAAACGTAACTCTCAAATTATTATAATGAGCTCTGATACCCATCACTAGAGCCACATGTCCACAAGAGAGATAGTTACATTTGCCTGACGTCAATAAGAAATCAGTCACAAAAGTAAATTGTTTAATATTGCACAAGCTAATGAGCTACACATTTTCTATTGTACATTTCCCCCTCCTGAAGATACCGCCTTAATAAGCAGGTCGTGTCACTGACGCAACACGCATGCGCGAATAAAATATTTACGCCATTTGTAACAGCATACCTTGATTTGAACGACTTAAAATATGTGTATTTTCAAAAATATTACCCATTCGACCACAGTCTGTAGCACACTCCGCCAGAGATCATGCTATGATGAATAGACATTAGGCACTATCGAAATTATACAATTGTAAATTGTCTATGAATCACTCACCAAAAAGTCTCGTCAAGAGTCACAAGTTGTCTATGAGACGGCTTCGTTCTTTGGAGTCACATTTAACACAGTTTTTGAGTTGCCACAGAGGTTTTATAACTGCAGGCTTTCGTCTTCGAGCCTGCAGTCCATGGGCTATTGGAGGGTGTTGTCAGGTAGCCGGTGCGTGTGGGCGTCGTGGTGCCAGCCCGGGGCGGTGTCGGGCCGCATGACGTCGTCCACGGGCGCGCACACGGGCCGCGGCCCCGGCTCCGGCGTGTACGTGAACGTTAGGCCCGTCGCGTATATGATGCCGTCGTTCCTCACCAGCGACACCGGTACCTGAAATGGAAGAGAAGACTATTGAATTGATTATTACAATGTAAAGATTTATCCATACCGATCATAGCCGAGTTGGCTATTCATAAGAAAGTATGTCTGTATGTATGTTGTATGTCTGTCAGTAAGCTGTCCTAAGCGAAGCTTGACAGGTGGTAGTAGTGTGTTTTTTAATGCTTTTGCCTTCTCCTAACACAAGATATCTCCTTCGTCACCAACGGGAAGACAAGAGGTAGTTACTAGGGATGCATCTGATACCGATACCGATGCCGATATATCGGCATCGGCGATATTTTTATGGCCGATTCAACGATACTTTTCAAATTTCGCGCTTTAAAAGGGAGTCCGAGGAAGATGAGCCCCTGTGTACTCTGAGCTGTAATTCTCTCAAAGAAGAAGTCGAGAGATACCTAAGGTCTCCTAATATATCGACAGGCGCAGATCCGTTCATTTTCTGGCGCAATGACGTCTTATATCCAAACTTGAAAAAAAAAATCTCATCAATGTTAATTACTAAAATTATTAGCTATTCTCAACCTGTCTATAGTTTTAAACGGTTTTGTTTAGTTTGTCCTGTTATTTGTTCTTTTTATATTAATTAAAAAATAAACTGACTTGTGTTTTTTATTAATTTTCCCTTCATTTTTGAATTCAATAAGCGTATCGGTATCGGAATCGCTGATATTTTTATAAGAGCATCGGTATCGTATCGGCAAAAAGGCATATCGAGGCATCCCTAGTAGTTACTCAATTAACAAAAACTAAACTATTACAAGTTTCCCAGAACATGGATGTTCTAATTTGAGACACAAATCCATGAGTAATCCTTTAATTACAACAAACAATGAACAAGTTATCCAAGTCTTGATGTTTATAACAAACTTGTAAATGAGGACACGTAACGTAGTAGTGGCATATTAAAGTAGGGGCTAGAGTATCTATTTCCAGGCAGACATCAATTATTCAAGTCTCCTTCAAACGACTCTGTTATTAAATCGATCTGGTCGAAGGGTGCAATTCTACGAAGGGAATACCATTCCTCGAAATGAAAGTATGAATTCATTTTATATTACCAATGTTGCATGTAAATTCGCGTAAATGTGTTTGAAAACTATCGCGGTTTAATGATAACGATGTTTTCCTGGTTGAAATTATGTTTAAATAAAGTACACTGAAAAATAATCTAGATTCCTGACTGAGTCGCCAGATGTTCTAGACTCGTATACTTAGAACAATCGTCTTCGAGGACCATTATAAGTAGCGTAATAACTTAGTTATTGTTTGTATATCATGTCAATTGTTTTCTAATCGCCAGTTGTTGGACACAGGTGCGTCCTTTGGGCGACTTATCATAACATTTTTATTTTGTCTCATCTGCGACCGAGTTCACACGATAAAATTCTATTTTAAGTGTTTAACTAGTAAACGCTTCCATCGCGATCGTCACTTCCTGACAGAGGAGATCATTTGAATAGGGTGCTGGTAAACTGTAGGTATGTAATAAAAAGATATAAGTACTATAGTTTGAACGGAGGAGATTGGTACGTCCACCAAAATACTACCTACGGGTGCTGAAATTGTACACCCCAAACTATCATTAAGATATTTGTGTTCTTAACCGATTTCAAAAACAAGAGAGGTTCTCGATATTTTTTTTTTTTTCGGAAGTCGGTTTTTCTTGATTTGTTTCTTTGTTTTTTGACATCGTCTTCGAAGTCGGATTTATTTTTATCATAAAGTCTTGATGCCTAAAACGACATTTAACGAAAAATCCAATTTTCTTTTATTTAAAAGTTCTAACGTGGGTTTAACATTTGGAAAGGCTAGTCTACATTATCTACCCACTTTCTATAAAATACAACTTATCTTTGTAATTTTTGTGCCCACAAAGAGTGAGCGCCGACCACACAAAGGTCAAACTTACTACTTGAAAATAGTAGTCTGCGACCTGCGTCACATTTTTCATGAATGTTCCGCTCCTATAGTTCGTAGCGTGACGTTATACATAACCTTCCTCGATAAATGGGTTATCCAACACTAAATGATTTTTTCCAATGCGAACCTGCAGTTTCTGAGATTAGCGCATTTAACCAAACAAACATACATCCAAAAAAACTTCAGATTTATAATATTAGTATATTAAGTATAGATTCCCATGTTCCTAGAGAGCCAATTGCCATTAACCGGGCACAAAACTCGACTCCCGGAAGCGACTGATCTGAAGCTACTTGTCTTAGACCTGGCTTAAAAAAAAGGCGTCAATAACTAATTTATAAAAAAAAGCTTTCCAAATTCAAATTACCTGCGTCGGCTGCCGCACCCATAGCCACTGTCCTCTGAACTGCGAGATGTCAGGCACGACGCACAGCATAGATTCAGCGCAGCGGTACATGGTCTCAGCTTCCACGTCGCCGAACCAGACTTGGAGGGATGGCGTAAAGTTGTCGCCAGCTAGCTCCAGCATGGCCACGTCACCGCCACCGTTGAGGTTTAGAGAGTGGACTAGCGGGACTGGTGTTACTGGAGACCTGGGTGGAAGAAGTTTGGTATGAATATTAACCTTTTGAACGCGATTGTCACTTTTACATGACAAGCAAGCGCTTGCCCTGTACGCCAAACGTCGCAATATGTGACAAAAAGTACGGCAAAGTGGCTTGGCGTCGGGGGCACGTCGATGCGTTTATGCTCTGGCGTTCAAAAGGTTAAAATAAAAAGTTTTTCGAACTTACATTTGATTCTAAATTCAACCCAAATTTGATCAGGGTAGGTAAACGTGCGTGCCAAAAGCTCTCAGCTAAAAATGCACCGATTAAATCTTGCATCTCTTATGGAAAATTATTGAAAAAAATCTGTGGCGTTTGGTTTGTAGGAGGCCAATGTCAAATTAAATAAAAGTGGCTCGAAATTTAAGCGGATCAAACAGAGTTTAATATAGATAAAATACTTATTGGTAACTGATTAATTAATATTTTTTTAAACTGATTATAGTATACTACCGAATTTCGATTTCAACAATAATGGAACATGACTGGATTACGTTACCTTTTGATTACTTAATGAATGTGACAAAAAATTTTGAGGCCCCAAAATTATTCCAGAATTCCGCCAAAATCTACATAGGTTTCAGAGGGCACCGCATTACATCAAGAATCGTCACGAGGGACCAATCTATAGACCTCGCATGATAACGCAATAAAATGCGTATGTTTGGAGAGTATCAAATAAAATTAGGGTGCGACAAAATTGCAGGGGTGGCATAAAGTATTAGGGGTGACCTCTACTCTATCGAGTTACTTGTTTGGAACTTTTAAAAGGATTTGCTAAAATGATGTGTCCGTAGCCTCGGACTGTTTGTCACATGCGGCTAGCTGTAATAGTCAGGCGTCACATCTATCGCTTATGTTCGCTGACAGCTGCTACCGCGGTTCCCAGAGTATCAAACATTACGTGTTATGATGAGCGTGCGAATTTTCTTTATGTTTTCCTATAAATATTGCTACTGTTTTAATGTTGGCAATTTAGGCGTGTTTTGACAGCACCGGTTAAATATACCGGTTTACTTTATGTTCATCGTGCAAAGTGGTGATGGTTCTCAGGGTGTCAAAAGAGAAATTCGCACGTTCATCATAATATCTGAATTATGATGTACGTGCGACTTTTTTGTTTTCCTTATTATTATATTAGTGCTTAATTGAACCTTAACGCTCTCTAAATATGTATCAGGAAAACTGCACAAGTTCATCGTGAGAGATGTTGCAGCGCAGTTTTCAGGCGTTTTAAACTGATCGTGATGTTTTGTCCTCTTTCGTTTATTGAATGCACAGAAATTAAATTTGACGAAGATTAATCACAAGTTATGATCATAATTTTGTTAAATGGATGTTAGCAGTAGCGTCTCTATGGTTAATTAGTAAGCTATTAGTTATCACTGTTTCTACAGAAAATAAATCATTTGTTTATGGGGTCAAAAGATAACCTGCCTCGACTTAATTTATTTGGACGATAAATTTGTTATAAAATCAAGACTAAAGACAAAGATAACTCACGTGTATCAGAACGTATATTTATGAGATAATCAACTGGTACTAGTTTTTGACCTTTATTATCCTTAATAAAGGTCAAAAACTGGTAACTAAGGTCAACAGGGTTATCAAAGGTCTTCAAACGTATCGTATAGTAGGTATCTATGACACGATACGTAAAAAGAATAGTGGAGTGATTTTGATTACGCGGCACTCATTTCTGACCTTTTGGGGCCAAGTTCATAGTTTCATAGATTCACATATAGCGAATATTATCATAACAAATAATTGGCACTAGAAAATGCTTATGCCGGCTTCGCCCGCGTCAAAGTCGCCTATTATCCTGGAGAAGGTCTGCCCGTGTGCCATTAGGTATCGATTTTTTCAATTCTGTATATTTATTTCTGGTATAAGTATGTATATTGTACTGTTTACTTAAGGTCCGTACAAAATAGGTTGGTAGTCCGGATCCGAACCGCGGTCCGTCATTTGGTGACCCCTGATCTAGATGATACCCCCTTTTCCCTGCTTGTAACTTTTCATTTTATTTTAGTAAAAATGTTACATACCTGACTGGCCCCATTCCTTCATAAAACTGATATTCAGCCTTATCAGTGGAGATAATGGTCCAACAAGCTCCGTCATTGATCATCTCTTTATTGGGCTCCTTAGGGCACGGTGTGGCTTGGAACTGGATTATTCTTTCTTGTGAGAGGCATAGATACATGCGTTCTGTGTCCTTCATGTAGAATGCACACTTGTGGAGTTGGGATACGGGATCATCTGCTTCTAATAGGGCCATTTGCTTGTCCACCTGTGGGAATAGGGGGTTTATTAGAAGACTTTGCTTAGCCCTTTAAGGAATAAATTTTTTTTCGTTTGCACGGTGTTACATAATTATATAGATACACCAGTATCATCGCATATCATGCTGATTTGGTTATTAGGACAATGTTTTCAATGGACTCATGGGAGTTTGTTTGAGCACCAATATAAGTAGTATAAGTCCTTGTAGGACTTTCATATTGATCATCATCTCCCTGCCCTTATCCCATGTTACTTGGGGTCGGGGCAACATGTTTTCTTCTTCCATTCTGTCCTGTCAGCCGTCACACTATCACTAACTCCCTTTTCTTTCATAACACTCCTAACGCAATCCATCCATCTTTTCTTTGGCCTTTCTCTTCTTGTTCATCCATCTACAGGACTTTCATATTGATGTGGAAATTAATATAGGTTATTTTCACCCTCCATTTTTGCTAATATTTAGAAAATTGGATAAGGTAATTGAAAAATAAAACAAAATATTTGTTCTTAAAAGGGCTGGAATACCACCAAATACAATATTGTAGCAAAAAAAGCAGTGTGTTGTTAGTGATATGATAACATAAACATACATTTAAAATAGGTAGGTATCTAGTGATAAGAATGATTTTTGTGGTAACAAATGCCTACTTGTGGTTTGACGATGGTGTGAAATTGGTTCTAATCAAATTCACACGGCTATGCTAACTATTTGGAAAATGTTGAAGAATTTACTTGGTTAGAGCCTGAGAATTATGGCTATGAATAGTGATGATATGTTTAAAAAAGCTCCTAAATATTAAACGGAGTATGTGTTCTTACCTTTCTTATTATTAGTCTGGGTAGTGCCATGCCTGTGACTGAGCATACAAGCTTTACAGTGGACCCGTAGTGAACATAACCATCTCTCACAGCAAACTCTTCTGACTCACTCTCATTGTCATCAAGCAGATGTATAGTAAAGGCCCCCCACTGCGTGGAGGAGGCATGGAAGTTGCCATTCTCAACGTGGAGGTACCTTGTAGATACAGTTTGTGATCTCAACCTGTTAAACAGAGCTACCTTTGTTCCACTCGCAATACACAAGTCTGCATTCTTCAATGATTGCTTCTTTTTGGAGGGCTTTGATATCACTTTTATTCTCTTACTATTGAAAATACCAATGTCATGACCGTTACCATAGAACATCTTAACGGAGAGCATGAAATGCTTTCTCTTATCAGAGTCAGATATGTACAGAGTCTTGGCTGCACAATACTGCTTGCCATTGTTGAGGTCCAGCTGCTGCATGTCCTGGTCAGAGTTGCCAATGCCTATGAAGGCGCACAGCTGAGCTGCCTGCTCTGTCTCGCCCTCCCGCAGCATGCGCTCGCGCCGCAGTCGCCAGCCGTCTCCAAACAAATAGATACAGGGTGGTGGGCAGAAGAACCTTTTCTCGTTTCCATAAGACTTCTGTGCGACTTTCGCGTGCAGGATGACCACGACCATGTCGGAACGGTCGCGCAGGTAGCGCTCCATGGCCTCGCGTGTGAGTCGGCGCTCATCCG
>NDFZ01005424.1:428631-485578 GCA_002192655.3 Mamestra configurata
GTTCAGCCAAGATGCCGTCGCCCCCGGGTCCGATTATCTCGCTGATCGATACACTTTTGTATTATTCACGCCCCTCGTCAGTTAATTACGCTGGGAACTAGCACACATTTCATTCGAGACACCTGTTCGACGACGGTATTTTCGGATGGGACGGGGCAACTTTATCCTGAATGCCACTCGCGACCGGGGGACGCTCGTCCTCGTCCTCGTCCCGGCAGGTTCCTATTCTATGATTTTATTTTATGAAAAGTTGACGAAACTTCTGTTTATTCGAGTATAAATACGACAACGCCAGATGCGCGAGCTGTCAAAGATTAACCATAGACACGGAGCTGTTTGCAGGCGTGTTGTCGACTACACGCGCGCGAATCGACAGAATCGAGTCGAGTCGATGAGGGATCGGTCGACCCGCGACGCGCCGACTGACAGACGGCCGGTCATAGGATGTGGGGTTACGCATGGGGCGTGAGAAAATAAAGTGTGGGAAAGAGTGGGCGTTCGCAGCGTAGTAAAACATTTGATATGTTGTAGTGAACCCAACACATATTTACGAACGCAGTGCGCCAGTAGCAATCGTTTCGTTTTGTAGATGTGTGCGTAGCCGCAGCGGGGTACATTGAGCTCACGGAGCGAAATAGTTGCGATGTGTGAGGAAGAGACCGACGATTGACCGGAGATCTCGTGGGAAACGACCTTTGTTATGTACACTGATATATACATTAGTATAAACAAAAAATCTATTCTGGAATTTAATCGCACGCGATGGGAGTCACTGGACTGTGGAGACTAATAGAGCCAGCCGGCAAGCCCGTGCCGGTCGAGACGTTGGAGAACAAAGTGCTCGCTGTCGGTAAGACGACGCTCCAGTGTTTAATTATTAACTGCTAACTGAGCAATACATTGTAATTTACCAAATTAACCCTTTGTTTTTTTCATCTTCATTAGACATATCAATATGGTTGCATCAGATGGTAAAAGGTTACCAAGATGCAAAAGGGGCTCCTCTACCAAATGCACATCTCATGGGACTGTTCCAACGTCTCTGCAAGCTGTTATACTTTAGAATTAAGCCAGTCTTTGTATTTGATGGAGCTTTTCCAGAGTTAAAGAAGGAAACAATTGTAAGTTTTGTTTATGTTTACTTTTGTAAACAAAAATAACCTCATTTCATTGTTATGACTTATGACTCAATATTTGATTAACATTTTAGGCTAAGCGACAAGACAGTAAAGCAAAGTACAATTCAGAATCTGAAAGAATTAAAAGAGAACTTGCTCTCTTGCTGAGTAAGAAAACAGCTGTGAGTAGTTTATTGGGTAAAGAAATATCACCAAAGAAAGGTGGGCTAACATCTACTGACACTGATGATCTATTTAAACTGCCAGCTTTACCTCAGAAAGAAGACGAAAGTGAATCAGAGTAAGTTATAGCAGGAAAGATTGTTATTTAGAAAACATTATTTCAGTCCTAACATGTTGTGTGTGTGGACTGAACATTCTTAACATGTTGTAACTTGTTGGTGGTGAATATGACAGATTTGCCTTTTATAGATATCAACTTGTAACGTGATGCATAAGAAATATGACTAAATACAGAAAACTTATTTTGTTCCAGATCTGAAGATGAATCAAACACAAGTGGCTCCAGTATTAATGTGCATTCCATTGATATACAATCTGAGGGCTTTAAGAATTTGGGAGTCAAGGAAAAGTATGATGTACTTATAGAATTGAAGGAGACAAGGAAACAGAATTCATGGGGAAGGCTCAATGAGCTGCCTAAAAACAGTGACACCTTTTCTGACTTCCAAGTAATTCTTTCTTCCAATTGTTTTAGCGTTGCTGAGACTTACTTTGACATGATGCTTATAAGAATTACTTTTTAATCCATAAAATCCTACTAATATTATAAACGCGAAAGTTTGTAAGGATAGATGGATGTTTGTTACTCTTTCGCGCAAAAACTGCTGAATGGATTTTGATGAAATTTGGCACAGTGGTAGATTATAGTCTGGAATAACACAGGATACTTTTTATCCCGGGAATATGTTCCCTTGGGACAAATTTCGACAAACATGCGGGCGGAGCCGCGGGCGGCAACTAGTATACAATGAAATAACGAATACTTCAAATACCTATTTGATTTCTTTGTTTCAGATGAAAAGGCTACTAAAGAGAAGAAAGGTACAAGAATGCCTTGAAGAGACAGAAAAAGAAATGGGTGATACAGGCATGTCTTTAAATGATTTGGAATCCCTACTCAATGAAGAAGGCATTGACACTAAAATGGAGGCAATACCCACCCGACGCATAGCTTCTAATGTCTCTACAAGATTTTTACTTATTAAAGATGTCAAAAAGGCTTTAGAAGATGCGAAAAAGAGAAGTGAGATGCAAAACAATCCAACAACTAGCAAAGTTAAAGAAATTACTGAAGAGGAAGACAAACCAACAACAAGTAAAATTGTAGAACTAACAGAAGTGAAGGAGGAGGCACCAAAAAAGGTTGATGAACTAGAGGATGATTTACAAAAAGCAATTGAAATGTCACTGGAGTGCGTTGACAAATCCAGTGAAACAAAACAAAACACAAGTGTTGCATCCAAAACGGATGAGTCTTGGACATCATGCATGACAGACACAGATTATTCTAATACTGATTCTGAGGAAGATGATGGCTTTGAACCACCAGATATGACTTGCGCCAAATCTTATATCATGCAGTACAGCGATTTCACACACAGAGCAATTGACAAAATTGTAACAGACAGAAAAAAAATTAAAAAGAAGCATAAAATACCAAAAGTGGACAAGATAATAGAAGAAATTAATAAAGAGAAATCAGTTATTGTTGATAATGTACAACTTTCATCTAGTGATGATGATGATTGTTTTGAAGTCGAAGGCAAAGCATTATCTGATAGTAGTGAAGAAAATGATACTGTTGTTGCTGAATCCAAGCCATCTTCAGAAAATCTTGGGACAGATCAAGATATAGATTCAACTCAAGCCTCTGTAATTTGTGTTGAAAATCCAGTGCCGGATGTGATAGACCTTGATTCTAGCATGGAAGAAGTAGAGAATGTATCTGAAAATGTTTTACCAGTTGAAATAAAGCAAGAAAATTATTCCAGTGATGAGTTTGAAGAAGTTTCTAACACTGCAAATAAAGATGAAACTGATTCTAGTGAAAATGAGTTTGAAGAAGTACCTGTAGAAGAAACTAGACCTAATAAGCCTGTTGTAGAACTTACGTTAAATATTGGTGATGCACCCGACGATGATATATTCGCTGATATCTTTGAAGAAGATAAAGTACTCTTAACAGAAAATAAAAAAGCAATAAATGATTTAAATACTGAAGAAGCAATAAAAGATATAAAGGAAGAAGTGTCATTTATAAAGGCTGCTTCGGATGATATAAGACCAGATAAAGCATTTAAAATACCTGAGGTGCCTGTATTTAAAGCAAATAATCGAGTTATAGTGCAAAATACTAAAAAACCTGAAAGCGAAAGTATCCAGAAGGTTGTGCCTTTCCAGGATAAAGCAGTTGATAAAGCTGAAGTGGACAATGTAGTAGACATCATTGATCAAGAAAGTCCAGAAGTTTCTAGCACAAGTTACAATTCTGAAGAAAAAAGTTCAGATAAAATGGAAGTTGACAACAATATGTCAGTAGAAGCAGAAATTGTAAAGGATAACAAGCAAGATCAAATTGCTAGTGAACAATCTCGAGACCTAGTAAAGCCTACCGAACCGCCCAAACAAGTCCTAACTACAGAACAACTTAATACAATGGTAGAAGAAATGCAAAATGAAGAGCAAGATTTAATGCAAGAAAAAGGGCGAATGGATCGTATAGGTCGTAACATCACAGAGCAAATGACAAAGGAAGCTCAAGAACTGCTTCAAATATTTGGTATCCCATACATTGTCGCCCCTATGGAGGCTGAAGCCCAGTGCGCATTCCTCGAAAGTGTGAATTTAACTGATGGAACCATAACAGACGATAGTGATATTTGGCTCTTTGGCGGCAGGACCGTGTATAAGAATTTCTTCAACCAAAAGAAGCATGTTTTGCAGTTTTTAGCTGACAGAATTGAAACATCTTTTAGTAAGTATAGTTGATGACGAGGTCTTTATAAATGTGGCGTGTTTTTTGCACGAAATGATACTAAACATTAAATACAATTTCCAGATTTAAATAGGGAACAACTAATTCTTCTGGCTCTGCTAGTTGGTAGTGACTACACAACTGGAGTAAGCGGTGTGGGGCCTGTTACCGCCTTGGAGATTCTAGCTTCATTCCCTTTCAATAGAAGGCAGCTCCTTAGCGAAAGTACAAAGCAAGCTCGACATGCGCAAATAGTAAAGGGATTGCAAGAGTTCAAGCAGTGGGTCAGAGCCGGAAAGAGGACAGATAACACTAGTCTTAAGAAAAAGCTGAAAAATGTTGCACTTACTGAGGAATTTCCTAGTGTGCGGGTAAGTAAGGTGTTTTAACATTGTTCTGTTTATTTATTAAGTAATTGTTGTTATTTTCTAGGTGATAGTAAATAAATATTTAATTTCTCAGGTGGTCCAAGCATACTTGGAACCAAACATAGAAAAGAGTGAAGACAAATTCACTTGGGGAGAGTTAGACATCACAATATTGAGAGATTATACTAAAGCCAAGTTTGGTTGGTCCCAAAATAAGTTAGATGAAATTTTAAAACCAGTATTAAAACGAATGCAAGATCGCAAAACCCAGAGATCTGTGCAAGACTTTTTCAAGAGGAAGGTCGAATTCCAATCACTGGAGGAACAGATGAGTAAAAGAGTTAAAGCAGCTGTACAAAGAATGGGTCCCGAAGGTCCTCTCGCAATGGAACCTGAGAAGACTGAAGAAGAAAAGCCTGCAGCTACTAAAAGAAAGGCCACGAAAAGTAATTCTAAAAGTACAAGCAAAGCAGGCCCAACGGCTGCCAAACAACGTAAGAATGACGAAGCAAGTGTACTTATAAATCAAGGTGTAAAAGTAGTATCACAGATGAAAGACGGTAAATCAGAGCTGGAAGTCAAAATACCGAAATCCGATCGCTTCCAGGAGATTATTCCACAGAGAGAGAAAGATAAAAAGAGTTTATTGGAAAACAAAATGAAAGCTATAGAACTATTCAGAAAAACAAAACTCGATCAGAAAAGGAAACAAGTCAAAAGGAAAGCATTACAGCCCAAAGAAAAGGCGGATCTTTCTGAAAGTGATAGCGATTAATTTATTTTTAAAACGTAAGTACAATAAAATTAAAGTCATTTTAAAATAGTTTTTTTTTTTTATTATTTACATTCAACTGTTTCAATTAACTAAGCACAGTTTTAAAAATAGTGATAAAATAAAGTTATAATTATTTTAAATTGCATAATATGCACACAATACATAGTATTTTTTAAACAATAGGTTCTAAAACGATAATAATGTCATCGTATGGAAGTTAAGAATAATGGCCCTTCGTGGGTACCTAGGCTTGGCGCGAATTTATTATTTTGAAGCGGCACAATTTTTCTTTGTTGACCCGAGCCGAAAATGCAATATTTGTAACACACTAGATAAATAAACAATGTCGGTTATCTTCTTGAGTCGAAGTTTAATGTTAATACCTACTTAGATATTTATTCCTATCCAGGTCCACACGATAACACAAGAAAAAAACTAGATCAGAAGTATTCATAATCCCTAATAATTTTTATTAAAAAATGCTAAATCTCACTTATTTTAATTGCAAATGGCTAAAATATTATCGAATCATTTATTCGTACATCACATTATTTTAGTTTTGCTTGATATTGTGTAGGGCACATTTAAGTACTATCATAGTTGTTGATTCTTTTAATCAGAGACAATTCACGGCTTTTTCTATCGCTAACTTTCTTGTGCAGGGTGATAATTATTAGCTGATTGAAAACAATAAATAAAAGATTTAAGCTTCGATTTCCATTCACAAAAAACTTACAAAGCTAGCGACTAAAGGCGCATACACATTGAAGAAAGTTTTAATGTTTTTCCTAGGTTTGGTGAAAAATTTACTTGCATTATAGTGTTACTAGAGATTTCAGTCAATATGTATACGACCTAACGTTTTAAATTAATATCTAAATAATAAACAAACGATTAAAAAGACGCACAGGAAACTATTAATTTATTAGCGTTATAAACTTTTATACAATGAATCACATTGTGTACAGCAGTCTCTTGTCGCTGGCACACTACCCCGCACGGCGCCGCGCTGGCTCGTGGCTCACCAACACCCATTGCAATGCAACACAACTCATGTCTATGATTGGTTATCGGAAATTGTTACAACATCCTAATTCGTCGTCACTTATAGACCACCACGCGTTCCACGAAACATTTTAATACAAACAAATGGACTAGGCGGAAGTTTTACGCAACAAATAAGGCGTATTTTTCAGAAAAACAACGCTTTGGTGTAACAACTCGGCTTAATTTTTACCCGACTACGGCAGAGGAAGGGTTATGAATGTCACTGGCAACGTGTGTATGTTGGTAATTACCTCGTACAGTAAAACTACTGAATCGAATTGAGGTGTTCTTGGATTTGTTTTGATCCAGAGTTTGTCGATGCTACGTGTCGTTACAGGAAGCGGCTTAGTGCGAGTTTTTTAACGTGCAGACGCCAGCACATTAAAGTTACAACAATCTATCAAATTTATTTAATAGAAAGAAAGAAAGAAAGAAAAAGAGATAGATTTAAACTTTATCGCTAAAGCGTTACTTCAAGGTTGATTGGGAAAATTTGACAGTTTTGGGTAGCTTGATGTGCTGGCGTCTGTACTCGATAGCGTCAGCATAAACGTTTGCTTATGTCAAATTATATGAAGGAAAGGTTTTCTGTGAGTGTCACCAGACGGCGCTTATTCAGTTTCAATACAAATTTACGTTTACGCTAATGCGATCGAGAACGCTAAAAAACTGGCAATAAGGCCACTGATATCACAACAGTGGAATTATGCGTACCCTCTAATTTAGTACAACTAGCGCCATCTACCGCGCCTAATACTTCAAACTGGAATATTTTCTTGTCATCCTTTTCAATAATTTATAATTTTTCCCGCAGTCGAGTTTCAGTTATTTATCAATTTTTATATAACAATAGTGCCCCCAACGTCGACGGCCTCGTCAATACCGCTGTACCAACACTCGATACTTAACCTAACACCGCGATTAGTCTACTTTGACGACACTGTAGATTTTTCTAACGAACCAGAAGCAGGCCATGAATCCAATAGTTCCTGTGAGGAGGAAGAACAAGAAGACCATGATGAAGGTGTATCCGAAGTAGAGGAAGGTGGAGGCGGCATCTTCGATGTTGAGCTTGGTGACGAAGTAGTGGCAGCAGTAGATGAAGAGGTAGCCGGCCGTGGAGCCCGAGCTCAGGAAGGCGCGCCACCACCAGTGGTAGTCCTCGGCGCACAGGTGGAAGTAGCACAGCAGGATCGTGGTCTCCGAGCACGTGATCACCAGAATCACGAACACCAGGAACAGGAAACCGAACATGTAGTACATCTGGAATTGATAACGATCTTGTTCTCAGATTTGATGAATTAACTTTCTAGTAAAATCTTGATGGGAAGTTAGCACATAATAGGTACACAAGTATTTCTATCATCATTAAAACTGCCTTAAACTTGCAATAAACTAGCTGTTATGGCCCGTGATTAAGTAATCTAACAAAACGCCTTAACTTCATCAAACGCCAAACATCTTGCCAAAATTAAAAACACGGGCTCTAGCCTTCTGGATCTCTCAATCCCTTATTTGAATATATAATTCTCGAATTCGATCGCATTCTATGAAAACGAACTTCCCCAACTACCTTCAAAATGATAAAAATTGACGACATACCTGACTGGACCAAAGCGAGTTGAGAATGAAGAAGAGTTGGATGAAGATGCAACCGAAGGGCAGCACGCCGCCCATGACGATGCCAGGCACGGGCTGCGTGTACAGCGACTGCTCGGGGATCTGCCGCGGGATCTGGTTCGTGCGCACCGGGTGGTCTAAGATCTGGAAATATATATAAAAATATGATCACTTGTTTGATAACGCCAGGCAACAGTAAGAATAATTCTCGCTTGGATGTGGTGTTGTGGTCAAATAGCGCGAATTAAATTCAATGATAAGTCAGGTTCCTTTATGTGAGAAGCGGGCCTTAATTTACTTCGCCCGTGGTATACGGCACATTGCCAGTATATTCATCAGGATTTTTTTTTCTTGACATACTCAGTCCGCTTTGATGAAATAAATTACAAAGAGTCACCTTTGCCTGGGTCGTTTAGTGTTGATACCGTCACATTTTTTAAGTTTGTCCAATTAACTTACTAAAGACTTATGGCAACAGCCAATTTCGATTGACAGCGGACAGTTAAAGGCTAACTTAACTTAAATGTTAACTCTATCAACTTACCCTCTTCCTAAATCCGAAGTAAGCGCCGATAAACGTGAGAGGCACGGAGACACCGAACCAGAGAGCCAGCAGAGCCACCAGGGTTGAGAAGGGTACCGATGCGGAAGAGCCCTTTCCCCACAGCACCAGATTCATTATGAAGAACAAGCCGAATACCACACTAGAAAATAAAGGTATGAAATGGAATGTAGACCAAGTACAAACACCAACAAAATGGCAGATTTCGATATCGTGTCACCATTGAAAAAGCACAAAAATTTTAAAAAAGGGAAGTTGTTGGTTGAGATAAACCGGAAATCCGGTCTAATTTGTAAGTAATGTAGTAACATGTTGAAAACAATCCGTGCGTCGAAAAGCAAAAGGCAGATGATAATAAAGAATGAGAAAAAAAAACATTTATAAGCCTCGTCCTACTACATAGCGATCACCGCACGAGTACGCGATCATTTAATATCACTTGTATGGCAAACCCGATCGCTTCGTTGCGCCGATAGAGAGTGCATTTCGATTTTGCCACGAATCAACGCGACGATCACGTATTCGTACGATTATTGTTTTATATTCCTAATATATAGCCATAGAAAACATAATTATTTCAAAAAATCACACCAGAACTCACCCAGGGCACACCATAGAAGTCAGCAGTATATTGCTCTTCCACCGCCTCCCTCCGAAGCTCTTGTAGATCCTCGCGCTGACGTACCCCGCGGCCGCGCCCAGCAGCACCCAGGCGACCAGTGCACACGTCATCAACGCACCGCGGTTCGCCGGCGACAGGAAGCCCAGGCAAGCGAATGCTAGGGTTACCAGGGTCATGCCGAACACCTGCAACGTAAATGTAAGGTGTGAAGGGGGTGCTACAGTATGCGGCCGTAAATAATAGGACAATAGTCGAAATACCTACAAAAACTGGCTTGAAGGACTTAAAGTTAGAACTCATTTTGGTGGGTCTTAAAATTACTTGATGCTAACAATTCAGAGGTAGCAGTGACCTGAATGTAACAGAATCAAATTCCTTACTGATTATGCTCCCATTACAGGCAAAAAATTTAGGTTAGTTGGAGGGGTATGTATTGTAAAAGGATGGGGCTACTGGTAAAGACTAAAGAGCGTAAAACTGGTACTCTTTTCTAAAACTGGTCTGTAAACATGGCTTTCCTCTATGAAATTACAAAATAAAAAAATTAAAAGCAGTCGGCTTGACTTTTGGGGTCTTACCTGAGATCCAGACCCAAGGAACACAGCTAGCAACATACCACGGCGCGGAGGGCGGAACACGTCACCGTGAACCAACTTCCAACCGAACTCCTCCTGTAATGCAACATGTTATTTAGTAAAATTTACATCACAAGCATGAATAATCGTAAGCAAGGCGGGAATTGTAAGTATTCCTTATTGCGTCTACAGGAAGGTTCAATATCAAATATAACATGTGTGACGTATCTATACTAATATTATGAAGAGGTAAAGTTTGTGAGGTTGTAGGGGGCAATCTCTGGAACTACTGAACCAATTTTGAAAATTCTTTTTTTATATGATAGCTACATTCATGAGGAATATTATACGGGAACGGGAAAAAACGGGATATGCGCGTACGAAGTCGCGGGCAACAGTTAGTATAAGATAATATAATATGGATTGACGAGGTCGGCTGAAGTGCCTTGTCTTACACACGGAGAGATTATAAACTATCGAATTTTGATGCGTATTATTGTAGTTGTTTTAAACAATTTTTCAAGATTTTATTACCTCTAGATATTTTACAAACTTACGGTGTTTGCAATAATCATGAATAATCCAGTGAGATACATTGGTAAAAGTGATTAAATATTCGTGAACATTTCTCACCTGTGCGTCTTCTCCACATTCCATCTGGTTGTATCTGGCGATATCTTTGTACAAAGTCCTCAGCAGGATCATAGCAACCATGCCACTGAGGAACAGCACAATCACCAAAGAGTTTAGAATAGAGAACCATTGTATATTGGTCTGGGGCATAGATTCTAGAATGTAGTCCCATCGAGAGGACCACCTGATAGTGTTATTTTTTTTAAAGGTGACGCTGTAGGAATATGTGACGTTGAAGGTTTTGCCCGAATCGAGTTCAGTCGGTATTTGTAATTCGTCGCCGCGGGCACTGCACTTGGGGTTTCTCGGGTCGGTATGTCGAATGCTGGCTGGTTTGATCTGGAAACAAAAACTCTCAAGTTAAAAATGCCTCCACAATATCTTCTGATAAATAATTAGTAGTAAGCGTAGACGTACGTGAAATTTCTATTCTAAGAAAGGATTTATCATGTCTGAGCTAGGCAATTAAAGCAGTATCAATAATTAAGGTGCTAACACAATACCTTAGCAGATATAATCCGGCCGCCGTTTTCACCCAAGTTTACGCCCCAATCCTCATCACTGCCAGTGTGGTATGTGATCTCCAAATCCACGTGGTTGAAAAGGTAGTAAGCGCCGATACGGCTCGAGTGGCCATTCACTATCGGTGTGCATGTGTCCTAGAATTAAATTAATTGTGTTTTAATTACTTACTGTTCTTATCGCGATAAATAAACAAGTTGTAGCATGTTTTCTGAGTGCATTTGAGAATTTAGTTTTGCTAGAAAGTAGGTAAAATTCGTTAATGGTTTTATGGCGCAAATGACGAAGTTCTATGCGAAGACGTATAGTTAGTTAGCTAAATTAAAAGCAATCGTTTTATAGCTTGTATTTAAATGTTTAAGTATATACTTATACTTCATACTATTTATCCCCGTTCGATAAGCATTTTGCGTTAAGTAATAAAAACTTTTGCATAAACCCTATGCCTGTTTTCACACTTTAAACGACAAACACCTAAATAAATGTGGGCGATTGTATTTTCAAAACTTTCACCGCTCTGCTAACCACCGAGAGTTGAAAATGTAACAAAGCAATAATTTACGCGTTGTTTTTTTAAAGCAATGTCAAAAGTAATTTCCATAGTGATGCTTACAGAACAAAAACCGTTCAAAAATGATTATTTTTGTTATGCGTCCGTGTTTGGGTCTCGGAAGATTATATATGCACCAAATTTCAATTGAATCGGTCCATTTGATTCGGAGGAAATCGGCTGTGACAAACGGACAGACAGACAACCGAGTGATCCTAAAGGGTTCCTTTTTTCCATACAGAGGTTCGGAACCCTAACTGGACTAATCGATCACTGCAACTGCAAGCCTTGGGCTCTATTTAAACTTACATTATATTGGCGAGAGCGTTTGGGATTGACCACGTGACATTTCGGTTGCGCATCTCATATATTTTAGATTTTTGGACCTTCGCTATCGTTGATAGAATTTCTCTAGCATGTCACTCGCATGTTGTTTCTCAGTAGCCGTCAATGCCCAGAGTGTCAATTCTACAATTTTTTTACCTTTCGAACGCCAGAACATAAACGCATCGGCGTGCCCCCGACGCCAAGACATAAAATCGCTGTACTTTTTGTCACATATTTCTGACGTTTGGCGTACAGGTCAGGTACTATGATGTGGTAATGCCATCCAATTCCGACGATGTAAAAGGGATAGTGCTATACGCTATGTATAGCCACTAGCTTCGTCTCTCTCTTGGAGCGGAATCTCGATCGTTTTAAGACTTCATAGTATGGCCCCAGGGCACGCGCTTGCTTGTCATGTATACGTAACAATGGCATTCAAAAGGTTAAGCAAAGTTCGCATTCGCAGTTCAGTCGCAATATGCCAAAACGTATGGAAATTGAGGCAAATGCGAACATTGTTTAAAAATTAGTAGAATAATTGGCACCCAGGCTCCAGGTTACGCGGTAAACGTTCACAATGTTCACATACATGCGCATCGACGTTCAAAGTTCTATAATGACCTTGCTTCATAATGTACTTACATAGATGAATAATGGTATTGTATTATACGCCCGACAAGTTTCGACTAAACTTTCTTCTTGGTTTCGCAGTCCCTAAGATTAACAGCATATTAGTTTGTATGTTCTGTGAGCTACAAAATCGCTTAACACTTTGTTTTTATAAATTTATATTTTGAGCAAAATATTTGGTTAATATCAGACCAGAAGTATCACTACTACACTATCGCTACCTACTATATGAAATGCCAAAAAGGCAGATATTTTATGTCTATTTAGATTGTTTGCTTGTTAATCAAATTTTGTCGCTGACCTTACCTCTGAGAAAAATTGACATTCCACGTGATCTTTCCATTACTACCTAAACCTCTATTCCTATATTTATTTGTGCATATTAAATTTTAAATACTGAACTAAGTAAACTCTAAAATAAGAATTCAAAAAATTCCTTCGACTGGAAGTTTGCCCAATAGACAGGCGGCATTGCCACGTTGTATGGCAATGGTTAACCTCTGCCCAAGATCAAAGCCAGTACCTAGGCATTGGGATCTTTTCTTTTGGATGCATTAAATATATTATTTTATGTGAATATGAAGAGCCTATTGAATCAAGTGAATCATGAATATTATCTATTATTCTCAGGGTTTTACATAAGCACATAGAATTAGTTCTGATAATAACATATAACCGAATATTATCAGTTGTTCATTATTAAATGCCTATGGAAACCAAATTACTAGTGACGCGGCGGATATTCATTATCTATCCTTCATTATATTCGTGATATTAACTTTTAAAATGGTTACTAGCTTTTTACAGTAGATTATTTTACGATATTTTCTGTTTAAATTTAGTAGTTATAATTTCGAGTACGATTGTGTTTATCGATTGTTATTATTGTTACTAACAAATATGGAATCTCTGCCGAAATATTTTTTTATTATTATTATTGGTCGTTTTGCGCGAATGTAACGCATATATTCCCAACTAGCATTTGTTGTATTTTTTTTGGTATGCGTCATTCTTGGCGCAAATAAACTCTATTTCTTTCTTCTTTCTAAAAGTAGGGGAAGTCCAAATTTACGCTGGACGGGATTTGTAGACGTTGAAATGGCGTCAGGGAGTAAATCGCATACTTCTATGAAAATGACTCTTGGGATGAAGTCTAATATAGAACTATAGAAGAACGAAGAAAAATACATGTTCCGCTACCACAAGTAAATTGAGTTTAACTTGATTTGTACGACTTCGAATGGGTAAAAAATCAACTGCATTTAATCTTTTGAACGCCAGAGCATAAACGCATCGGCGTGCCCCTGACGCCAAGCCACAAATTTACCGTACTTTTTGTCACGTATTTGTGACGTTTGGCGTACAGGGCACGCGCTTGCTTGTCACCTATACTTGACAGTGGCGTTCAAAAGGTTAAATAATTGTAATGCGAATGATGGTAGGTATGTAATGCGAGGTATTTGACGGTTTCGTGAAGACCTCGCTTCGCAAGCCTGAACTTAACCCACGTACAGATATCGAGCCAGCTGTGAGTAATGGCTCATTCGCATTTTTCTCTTCGTTTTGTTATCATTGAGAAAAGTGATAAATGTGTGCATTGCTTTATATTTTTGTTTCATCCAAAGTATACCTACACCAAAGACGAATGATGAGACATATATATACCGCCTACTAATCGCCCGATGATTCATACTGAGTGAAAACCTAACCTAACCGCGGATTTATAACTGGATGAAAACAAGACTGATTTATTTATTTATTTAAACTTTATGTACAACAGTGGTACATGGGCGGACTTAATGCAACGAGGCATACGCCCTTGATGATTTCAATCCGAGTGATTCATATTGGATGGACGTCAGAAGTGGTAGTGTGACGTCGAAAAAGACTGATAGGGTCAGCAGAACTCTTCATATGATGGATGTCGCAGCGTGCGACACACAAGTATTTTTGTCGTGATAAACAGCTTATTCTTTGCTTGAATAAGTCGAATTTGTTTTGGTTTCGTTTGCATATTTCTAGATGTGTTTGGCCAGTATAAATGGGCAATCAAGCGGGTTTGAGCCCAATTACCGAGGTTTAACTCAGTAATTAGGTTGTTTTTTATCCATCTCTAGTGGCGATGTGTTCGTGATTCGATAGTGACAGCATTTTGTCTGCACAACCCTTCATGTATTACTCATTTAGATATTATCATAATGACATTAATTTAGAAATTATCTGTATTGATTAAGTACTATCAACACATTACAAAATAACTAAGTAAATTACATTATCAAGAACATCATCTTCAAAATTCGACGACGAACAAAATGCGTTAAAAAATCTTATGGTGGATGGCGATAAAAATATAATGGTTCTAATAATGGTACTAATTGACAAATAATGTTGCTGATAAAATCAAATATGTCCATTTATCAAATCACACTACAGTATTTTAATTTACTATGATTGCATTGAAAGAGTAGGATGGCACATTGTTCTATGACCAGTTTACTAATGAGTCAAGAATAATTTATTTGCATAACACACTGGTGTTATAATATCCATACAAATATTATAAATGCGAAAGTGTGTCTGTCTGTCTGTATGTTACCGCTTCACGCTTAAACCGCTAAACCGATTTAGATGAAATTTGGTAAAGAGATAGTTTTTATCCCAGAAATCATCCTTTAAGGGGGTGAAAAGGAGGGTGGAAGTTTGTATGGGAGTCCGTTATTGAAGATAAAACCTTTTTATTTACGCAATTGATAATAAATAAAAATGGCTGCCCAAAATATCGATTCCACGCGGACGCAGTTGCGGGCAAAAGCTAGTTCTTAATACAATAAGAGGCTCTAGACAAGTGTCATTCTGACATCGGAAGCGTGGTGAAGGCGGTTGCCAAAACGTCAAAAATGTATGGGATTGACAAACGCTGTCGAAATGTCACGTGAGCAATCCCTTATATTTTGGCATTTCGACAACCGCCATCGCTAATATAGTGGCAGTTTGTCTAGAGCCTAAGGTCAGGCTATATTTACGTATGCAGCAGGCGCGATCGCAACCACGTGGTCTACAAATGTTACTAAAAATACACTTACATAGCATGGTTTGGGCCTAGAATTTTAGGTTGATTACTTAGCAATTACTAATGAAGAAGAAACGTTTGAAAACAGGCAAATTAGGCGGCATTTGGGCGGTTTAGCCCTTCAACGAGGAGGTCAATTTGTTAAGGCAATTACCACCAGTCATAATTTTGACGACTACTAAAAAAACTGATAAAATGAAAACATTACTCCCTACTGGGACAGTCGGGTAAAATATTAAGCCACAGTACTAATAACTTGTTACAAGGCTTTTATTGTTTTTTCAAGGATAGTGTAGTGAAGTAGAGCTCGTGGCTGAATAATAACAGCCGTACGGGTCGATCTTCAAGGTTAAGCTACGCTAGCCAATGTTGGTCTGTGGATGGGTGACCATCTTAACATACCGAGTTTTCTCTGTGCCTCGGAAAGCACGTTAAGCCGTTGGTCCCGGCTGTCATTTGTAGATGAAGATCGACCTGTGCGGCAGTCGTTACGGATTGCCAGAAGCCAGTAAATCTGACTCCAGTCAAGCCAAGAACTACCGTGTTACCCTGTTTATGGGTTGTGGAGGTCTGGTAGGCAGCCAATCCAAGTAAAATACTGGTATTCAACTGAATCTGGTTTGACGGGAAGCCGACCCCAATATAGTTGGGAAAAGATCTAGTTAGGCAGATGATGAATGTAGTAAAAAATTAGAAATGTAAAGAAGTTGTTTGTATACCAAACAACTGGGCATTCTTCAAAGTCCTATATCCATAACAACCATAATGTAAACATTTTTGTACTCACCTACTTCATTATTAACCTTCTAAAACTTAAATCAATAAACATACAAAGTAAAGAGCTAAAAGCATCATTATTTATTTGATTTTCGGTACCAACCGAAAAGGACTGGCCTGCACTAGGAGAAATTAGAATTGTTTGCAAAAGAAGATGGAAATCTTTGCCCTGCAGTGGGACAATATATGTATAGGATGTCCCAAAATTAACGCAAGATTTGAATTTGCAGCCATTTGTGCAGTAAAGTGTTGGCAACCTATTTCATAGCTGATAGTTTAGGGTTAGTAAAAACAAAAAAAAAACCAAATCGGTCCAGCCATCTTCGAGTTATCGGGGAACATACATAAAAAAAAAATAGGTTCCGACGAATTGAGAACCTCCTCCTTTTTTTAAAGTCGGTTAAAAATGGAATACCACTCGAGAGAGCAGTTCAGAAAATCTATAATTTTAGATAATGTCAGTAACACCACTGGATTTCTTTTTTGGAGTTCTTTAAAATCAAAAGTTTATGCAGACAAGCCTCAAGCACTAGTGCATTGAAGGAAAAGATAGAATGCTGAATTAACAATTCAGCGACATTTATGCAAAATGGTAATGGAAAAGTATGCAAAGCCTTGGAGACTATTTGCCCTTTGTGATAGATAGTTTCCTTGTTTGACATTAAATAGCAGGGGCAGTTGAGGGTGTGTCATGCTCACTTCAATGTCTCGCTGATGGTGGCGCGTCTATCGGATCATTCAGTTCCCTTCAAAATGGTTGAGCTGAATGGTGCTGATGCACACGTCATGTTCGTGAACGGGCGCCGTCAGTGGAGACTGGTCATCCCTTGGTTGCCACTGCCTCATTTTAATATTTCATACTATAAATTGTTTTTTTTCTTTCTTTACATTGTTCTCATATATAGAAGCAACAAGGTTTATGTAACCAGGATTTTTGTAAACATAAAATGATTTAAAAGAGTGTCCGTGGAGTTTCTTGCACATTCTTTTCCATAGAGATCTACGCTTTCGAACGTGCAAATAGCTTCATGTTTTTGACGGACTGACTTTGACAATTCAAAAGTACCTGATAATGGTTTATTTGAAATAAATGCTTTGACTTTGTCTGTGTTATTCCATACATAACCTATCCTGTGTACTTTACGATTTAATAAAAACATAACAATTTAAAAAAGAAAAACTGCGTTTTTAAGTTAAATCAAGGGACACCTTTATATAGGCTAATTAGAAAGATTGTTTATCAGTAACATTGCATTTTAAACTTATTTTTTGTAAATAAAATTATTTATTAATAGTACTGTTTACAATTACTTTTGTAGCCTTAATTGTTAAGGAGATTATAAAACATTCTTACCGTGCCAAGCTGCAATGTAAAATAAAATAAATAAAAGGGCAAAAAAAATGTGTTTCTCCTTACTTATTTGTTTAATTTTTTTTAAATGAAATTTTATCTATAGATAACTTAAAGCAAATTAACCATTAAAACTGAAAGTGATCAGCATATTTACACCACCTTCAATTTGATTGGTGGAATTTCCCTTATTTGTTATCTAAAAATACACAGCTGACAAAATAGTCAAATAAGGTTAATTAAAACAGACTTTTATGCTCTGTTCAATATGCAACTTTTACTTACAGTTTCGCAATGGCATATGGCCCGGTGACGATGATGCTGTTAGTGAACAGAAAATGACAAAACTTATCAGTTTTTATAGCAATTTTGTCAGTTTCATTTTCAGCCACCGGGTCTGATAAACTCATTGTATTAAATGTTATGTTTTAATGTTTAAAATGAATTGAAATTTCAAAATATTCTGTGTGTGCAATTTTTTAAGAATCTATATGGACCAGTTCGAATCCCTGCATGTGTTGGTATTAACTGTTAGTGCAATTGAAATTTTAGTGATTGAAATTTATTTAAAAGTAATTTCTGTTTAGTCAAAAACTCGAAAATGGCAAAACCTTTTATAGATTTTAGTTTTGTGTCTCAATACTCAAATCAATTATAGATGGTAAAAAAAAATCCAGTATAATATTAATTTCAACTATTTCAGGTAGGTATGTGGGGGTATCTTCATTGTATACCTTCCAATGACAACAGATGCTTTTTGTAGTTAAGCAAAACTCTTTTATAGGAAAAAAAACCATTGCATTGTTAGGTATATCAGTTTAATACATTGCACTAGTGTTAAAATTCTCATAAACCGGCTGAAATAACCCAAATGCCTTATCAATAACGATAATTAACTGAGTTTTCCTTTACTACCAAAGTATAAAATTTTATAATTTATTTCGCAACTCTAAAATATTAGTATTGAAAAGTGGTGGATTGAAGATAAATTAATCTATAAGAACTACAAATTACGGGGTAGGCACAGGTGTATGGTGCTGTGTGCTCTGTACCTCTCCAATGGTTTTGGAGGTAATCAGTAAATAACTTTCACTTTCTTCATTCTTATATTGATCCAACTAATTGCCCACTTAAATTTTTTACTCATACCTGACTAATTGAATTATCTTATAAGATTAAATAAATAGAGAAAGTTTGTGAAACTCAATTAAAATGTATGAAGTAAATCAAAAAGATATCCAACTAAGCACCAATGATTTTCATCTTAAGTTTTGTTGTTTGTTTTAATAATAAATAAATTGAACTTACCATGTCTTTACGCACTTGACAGCCCATGGGGAATCCAGTGCTGCAGTAGGTCTTCCCTCCCTCATTAACCAAGTAACACCAAGTCACGGGCATGTTGTCCAAGATCCAATGGTGCTGGTAAGAGAGTGCCATGCCCATCTTCAGGAGATTCAACCGTTTGATAGAATCTGTATCCGAGCCTCTATATGTCTTTGTACAGACAGCTTTACATTCAACATTTTTGAGGAATTCGAGCTTGTAGGGACTTGGTCGTATTCGTTCGCCGAAGACAACTTGACCAAGATTCTCCACCGGTGACTGACTCTCATCAGTAGTACAGAAGTCAAAGTGGTGATACTCAAATGGAATCACTGATTCTTCTGTGTTCAGTCTATTTACATAAAGCGGAATTTCCGTCTGAAAAATAAAAAAGATTAATAATAATTAACAAATCGCTAATTGCTTTTTGGATGTTATTTGAAAACGGTATCGTGTTTTAAAGGCTTTTAGGTATATAATTGCTATATGATCAGCGGAAGTACTTCACTGTGCTGTAACTTTGCAAACTATGATAACATTTATAACCTATTTACAATCAAATAATTATTATTGAAATGGGTCGTAAGAATTTAAGCATTGTGGTTTCAATGAATTGCATGAGATGTCGGCTCACGATAATAATGATTATACACAGGAGTCCTTCAAGAAATAATGATTGCTTACCTTGCACGACTTGCTAGTGTCATCACTGGCTATACAATAGTTTACAGGAGCTAAACCCGGCAAATAAAACGCACAAATAGGCGTCAAAAGCAGCAATGCGCAAACCACATACAACGACATGACGTGATGTTATTACACGACTTCCGTTGCTAAAGAACTATGCAAATACAGTTATTTATTATATTTGTGAAGTTAAAAACTACATAATCATGTTTATTTTGAACACTTTCTTAATTATGGGACGTTTACAAAAATATTCCTATTTTATTTCGTTGAATAATCCTTTGCCTGCGCACTCTGGGAAACGTCACCACTACCAGTGTTGTTATACTACAAAATTAAATAAAAAACATAGTGTTGTCAAAGTAGGCTAAACATCGATGAGATTCTCGTTATTTCACTGATCATCGGATCAATGGATAAACAAGTAATAAAAGAAAGCATACAGATTTTAGATCATAACGAAATGAGATCAAACAAACAGCGCTTTCTTGAACTCCTTTCTTTCAAATTGCTTATGTTAAAAATATAATGAATTAAAATCCATAGACTAAAACAAAACTAGTTGGCTAGACATTCTCGTTACTTTACAGATAAAGTAACGAGAATGTATTTAAGATATATGAATACAAGCTCTGGGGGGTAAGCAGACCATCAAGCCAATGGGCATCAACCAATTCATTTACTGTTTACATTTACTTACTAGCAAAAAGAATTGAATGGTTCTGTAACTACATATTATATCCGGACTGGATTTCTTCTACAACAAATCAGTTTCTTTTACGAGTGCTTGAACAATAATAGTATTATCAATTTGGCACTTTGTTCATTCTAGAAGAAAGTTACCATCTCATTATAACTTTTGGATAAAAGATTAATAACAAAAAAAACATGAATAACTTTGGGAATTATTTATTAAAGTTCAATTGCATCGTACAAAACAGTAGGTACCAAATATAATTAAAAAATAAGCGTAAAGTAAGCTCTTCGAGTTGACTACTTCAGGGGCAACTGACGTCGTCGCGGCAAGTTTTTTTCTGAATCCACTAGGCCACCAGTGTCATCGTTGAGTGGTATGCCTCGGGCGAAGGCTGAGATGAGGCCGAGGGAGGCGGCTGGCTTGTCTGCGGGTACCATGTGACCCGCACCACGGATCATCACCTCCGTGAGGTTGGCGGCTACTCGATAGTATCTGGAAAAGCATTGGTATTATGAGTCTATTTATTTGTTTGGTTCGTTTATAATGTATAGGGTCGAACACGGCTTTTAGGAGTTCCAATCGCATCCTAGTTTGGTAAACTAGTTGAAATTAGGATAATTTCGTACGTAGAAATTTCTGAGTACAAATTTGTACCTAGGTACCATACCTAACTTAGAGGACATAGAAATATAAAAAAACAATTGAAGGAGAACAAAAAAATGGATTGCGTGATAGATGATATCTATTGTTGGAAAGAAGCTCTATTGAGGTGAGGGCAAATAGATAGAAGATGTAAATATTATACCTATTGTATTATGGTTGAGGATGTATGGTGTACGTGTGTCTGATAAGGGTATTGGTCACCTGACAAAAGTCTTAACTGTTTTGTATTTAACTTACCCAGCTAACTTCCCGTCATGATACCAGGGAGATCGCTTAGCTTTCGCAAATTCTGATGATCCTGAGAATGATAGCGAGTCGTAGGTGTTCACCGACGGATGGTACGCCACTATGATGTCCAAGTGACCACTGGGAACAAAACATGTGCATATTATAGTTTATAGCAAATTCCGCTGGCAAGAGGAGCTAGCTAAACAATAGCAGCCGCACGGGTCAAACGTCGAGTTAAGCTGCGCTTGTCGAGGTAGGTCCGTGGATGGGTGACCATTTGTTACATTTAGAGTTTCTACCGTGCCTCGAAAAGCACTTTAAGCCGTTGGTTTTTTCATTTGAACATCTTTGACCTCACCAATCGTCAAAAGTCCGCACTTGGAGTCTGCCAACGAGCTATAGAACGAAGTTTAATGGGTGTCAAACTTAAAGATTGCATTAGCAACTCTATACTTCAATCCAAAACACAAATAACGGACGTTGGCCACACAGCTGCGAGGTTAAAATGGAACTGGGCTGGTCATATCTGCAGCATGTCGGAGGTTCAAAGATTACCACAAAACGCAAGAAAACAACAACGAGGCAGGCCCAGAAAGAGATGGCGGGATGAGCTGGATTCCTTCTGAAATGACGGGCAGAAGACTGGTGAAAGCGAAAGGAGGGAAAGGAGGCCTTTGCCCTGTAGTAGGACAGCACAGGCTCATAATATTAATAAATAAATAAAAAATGCGTGAGTGTCGTGGAACACCCGGTTGGAACTAAATTCGTGAAGGAAAAATCTTACACTTTTTTCGCCTAGCCCCCATCCGCCAAGTCCGTACCGTGCGATAAGGAACTTCCTTCCAATAACATCTTTGACAGTCGTTTTTGGTGGTCGAAAGCCAGGAAATCTTACACTAGTCTTGCATAGGGATGTCGTATCACTCAGTTACTGGGTTGTTGAGGTCAGAGGGGCAGTCGTTCCATGTAACATACTGGTATTGAGCTGCATCCGGTTAGATTGGAAGTAGATCCTAACATAGTTGGGAACAGGGCATGCGGACGTAGGCAGGCATAGCAACAAATCACTACAATAGCGTTAACTTAGGGGCCGGCCAAATGAATTAGTTTTATTACAATTTATGCCTACAGCAGCTTATCTGAATTGTGTAAAACTCAAATTAAACTTTACTTTTTATCAATTTATGATACGCTCCAAAAAATCGTTCATTTAAATTACCTAATAGTTTGTGAATACTGGAAAAATCACTGGTGTTATCAACACATTGAGATGTGCCTCACATTTTTTTAAAATTCAAATTGATAATCGAAGAACTTGGCGTTGTAAACAAACCTAGTTAGTGGACTTGAAGACTTCCGTCGTTCGAATTGGAAAAATTGACTATAATACACGTCATGATCAAGGGCTTACTACTTGCGCAGTTCTGGGGAACACAGCGCGACCAAAAGCAAGATCTACAAGTGGGATGGAAGTCTAAGTTAATAGGTACTACACAAAATTGAAAATACAAGACTCGTGGCTACAATATAGTCATAAAAGTACGAGTAGGACGATGAATCGTGTCATCTTGTTCCCGCGTTGCATGACAGCGACTGCCACAAAATATTGACGTCAGTACCTAATATTGACTACATCGCTATAACTATTATATATAGCGGTAGTATTAAAACACTTACTTGTACAGCATAACTTTGTAGTTCTCCAGCAGTTCTTCGAGCCACATCTTAGCGCTTCCCATGAAGTCAGGTACCAGCTTCCTGTACACAACTCCTATAGACGTGAAGTTGGTGTTGCCAACGTGAAGCGCCTTCCGGACCTCAGTCCTCTGGATATAATCCATGTAGGCTCCATCAAGGTCAATGTCGTCTTGCAGGTAGTTGTAGAGATTTGACAGATGTGATCGAGTTATGAACAGTTGGAGAAGGTAGTTGTAGTACTGAAACAAAGGGAAGTAGATCCAAATGAGAATTTGTCACACCCAATTTTTTTTCAGGTGCTTCTTTCTTCACGCTCTTAGTTTTAGACCATATAGGTACAAATACGATGCCATAGATACCAGAACAAACCTGAATTGTCTCAGATTTGTCTAAAGTAGTATTATCTGTAGTAGTTATATTAATGAAATGAGATATTAACTTAGTTATATTAAGAGGAAACATATTGTTTTGCTAGAGGTATTTTCTGGAAGTAGAAGTCCAATTGCGAAAAATCCCTTTTCCTACAAAAAGCTACTGTATCGTTTAAATGCGCTACCTTTTATACCAAAAAAAAGGCATCTTACTTACAGCATAAGCCTTAACCATCTCTCCATTGTTGATGAACTGAGTGACTGCAGTCTCCAGATGGTTCATAGAGTTGGCCACACTGTCGTCCACTAAACCAACCTCACGCACGAAATAACTGTACCTTTGCAGTGACAGAGGATCGATGAAACCATTGCCAATGGCTAGACCCTGTAAATAGAAACATGCTTTAGCTATAGAGATCCTTTTTATATCATCTGTTGGTAATAAACAAGGATTGCCTGCCTGTTTTTAAACTAACGCCGCAACAACCCAACTTGCATCACTGCTTGCCAACCATGCCAAGGCAAATATTTTTTTATTTTTACCTCGATGTACGGTAATCAGACATTGGCCCGTTAATGCAACCGCTAACCGAAGCGGTCGGCAAACTCCAAGAGCGGTCGTGCCTTTTTTTCTTGTATGCTGAACGCTTACAAGCACTTTCAACGGAGGACCCTATCTTTTCTATTTAAATCTATGGCTAGTTTATGTTTTTCACTTCCTGATGTCCTTACGTGAAGATTAATAGGTTCTTTTTCATGCTTGTGCCACAGGATCTGCACTCCCAGTGAAGGAATGTGTTTTCCGGCGTAAGACTCTCCTGCGATTGTCAGAGGAGCTTTCCGGAGCTCGGGGAAGATTGTTAGGAACTGTTGCAAAGCTTCGTACAGGTTTTCTCCGATCTGTAAATATTGTAAGAAGTGATTAAGTGCTCAAAGGGCTCTGTGATACCAGAAGTATCGCAGATGCGTTGCCAATGTAGTCATAGTAGAAACAAAGTTGAAATGTCTCATCTCTTGCGCACGTAAAGGTTACGTAAAGGCACATACACTCGGAAAGGGATCGTCACCATATCGCCTTTTTCGCCGTATTGCCCCGAGGCGAGGCGATTACGTTACGATTCCGATTAGTGTGCGTTGCAGTAGGATACGGTGACGATTCTTTCCGAGTTAATATGTATGCTATGACCTTTAATCTTATGTGAAGACACAAAAGCGAGGATATTACTACTTTAGATTGAATGGCGAATGCTAAAAATAAATGACGTAAGCATTGTTACCGTGGTTTGATTGGTGGCGTATCCTCTGTCGTCATCGGTGAAACTGAAGCCAGTTCCTACAGGGTTGTCGATGAAGAGCAACGAGTGGTTCTTGCCCCAAGAGTGTTGGATTTCTATACAAAACAAATCAACGATTTAAAAAAGAAACAAAGCTCTGTTTCTATTATCCAGAAAGCGTTATCACAATATTTTAGTATAATATGTAATATTAGGTGTAGGTAACAGATGTTCACTTGTGGTTTGCAAAGCACAAAGCTGGGGTGGCTTGCTACGTGACTAATTGGGCTCTGGAATTACGCTACGATGACGGTAGGTATCACTGTCGCTACAGGAAAATGATAGTCATTATCATCATCACATTTAACGAATGGAAGTCGGCTAATTCTGACTAGACGCTAATTGCTGGACCAAGGCCTGTTGTAAGTTTCTAACCTAGTGGACTACCAACATTTTGTCTATTCCGTTTACTACCACAGCATATACTTACTAATGCATTGGCTCTTAAAAGGCGTAAGTACGATCATCCCGTTACGTGATCCTCACCTTCTAAATTATTGTCCGTACTGACGAAGAAAGGTCCAATCTCTGTGAAAAGTCCGTAGAGCGAAGAGGCGCCAGGCCCTCCTTGAAGCCAGATGATCCAAGGAGTGTCCTCCACTGATTTACCCGACACGGGGAAGTACCAGAACCATAGGTTGGCATTATACTCTTTGTTGACCTGTTGAAGAAATTGTAAAATGTTTGACAGACACTAAAAAAAGTTTCTTGTAAAGGTGGCGGTAGTCCATAAAAGATTGGGAACCTGTGACCTACATGAAACTCAGTGAACTCAGGTATCCGTATCATCACTTCACTGTTTCTCCGCTTCTTCTAAACCACGCAACGGATTGTGATACGGTTTTCATGAATAGAAAGAGCGATAAACGAGGAAGGCATAATAATTTCACTCGTGCAATCGCTGTATTATAGACTAGCGGACGTCAGTTCCCGTTCCCGTGGGAGTACGGGAATAAAATATAGCCAATGTTACTCGCTGATAATGTAGCTATACATTGCTGAAAAAACTTTTCAAATCGGTCCAGTAGTTTTTAAGTTTATTCGTTACATACAAAATTACAAATCTTTCCTTTTTACAATATTTAGTATAGATAAAGACAGGCAGAAATGAAGTACACCCACATTTCGTACTTATTTTGAATTCCATGGTCTTTTTTTTATGGATGGGAAATCATCAAATGACTTCTTCCGCTCTGGGTGGAGCGGAAGGGCGTGTCAGACTCTTACTGACTAAAACCCGTCCCTGTTCCTCCTAAAGCCCTTTGCGTTCCAGGGCCGCCGTGAATCTTTCGAAAAAATTCCGCATGGTCTGTGAAGTTGTTGTTGTTGTTTTTTTAGTTTAGTTTTTAGTGACCTATCTACTGCATTTCAAAGTAATTATGTCATAGGAGACTCCTACTGTCTTGTTGGGTGCAGTGATCGTAAGCGCTACTAAGCAGGAAGACTTGGGTTCGATTTCCTTGTAGATGTTAATAGGTTTTATAATTTCGCTATCAGGAGTTTCGATTGGTAGATAGACTGAATATAGAAGTAGTAGGGTGTTACAATGGGCGGTCTTATTGCTAACAGTGATCTACCTACATCTCTACCCAGGCCCCTCTTTCCCACTGGGCACTCAAGGCAAGTGCCCGGGGCCTCCCTATTGTCTGCCAGATCACCTACCGCCGTTGTCTGATAAAATTGAATATATTAAATTTAAGAAAATGTAACGTAAAAAATTTTTTTCACTCTGTACATTTCACTCTGTATAGATTTTAAAGAACGAACTTGTAAATGCTAAATGTGTTTCTGTCACCTTTGCATTTACCTAATGTGACTTTATAAACAATCGAATATTTTTTTTTTTTTTTGCCCGTTTCAGTAAAATTTTCTGTCACAGTTGTAGGGTAGCATTATCCTGTGCCTAGGCCCTCCAATAAGCAAAAGACGGCCCTGTCTCTGCCTAACCCTTCGGGGAATACAGGCGTGATAATAATGTTATAAAGATGTACCTATTAGATATACTTATGCATGAACAATTTTTTTACGCTCCTCCCATTTCTCACGTTTTATCTCATCAACCTGTCAGAGAGAATGATCAATAGCCTGTTATGAATTTTGGGAAGTGGGATCGAAGAGCTAATTAATTGATACGATCCATTTTGTGTAGTTTCGATAAAATTAATGAGTTTGAGTGAATACCAGTTCACTGACGACTGTAGGTAGCTTTTAGTAAACATGTTTTGAAAACAGCATTCCTAATTATACTAATCGAACAGTAAATTACGTTTAAATAGAAGTTATTAAACATTTTGTAATAACTTTTGAAATAATTTAAATAAAAGTTGTTTTGGATAGTTCATTACTACTGGTTGGTGGGTCGGTTAGCTTATCAGGCAGATAATGAGAATTTTATATCCAGTCGGTATTCGTTTTAAACAGAAACTAAGCCCGTTATTTTTATTCATTTAACGTTTTTTGTAAGTCTTAACTGAAGAGAATTTTTACCGCGAGATTGGTAGTTAGAGCTAACTATCGCTCTTATTTAATATAACACCACTTCAATTTTAAGTAGACTCCTGTACTGAAGAAAATCCCTGCTGTAGAATACTACAGCAGGGATTTAGACTAGGATACCAACCTTATTAGGTTGGTATCCTAGTCTTAATGATATATGCATTTATCAATGCACAAAAAATAGGCACTCACAGTCAAATATCCAGCATAACTGTCCATATCAGGCAGCAGGTACTCCGGATCGACATACGCCGCCTTCCTGGCTTCTTCAAGCTTCTTCTCTTCAATGTACGGGGTCAGAAGTAGTGGGGATCCTGCGTCAAATGTGGCTCTCGCTCGACCAATCTTATAGGTCCTTTCCATGAAGGTGAGAATGGGTTCAGGAGCCTCTCCTGGTGGGAGATCCGGTAAAGGTGATCGGTCTCCGCTGCTTACAGCTGCTATTGCTTGACTTGCACATCTGTATGGAAAGGGTTTTTAGTTTTTGTGATTATTGCGCTGATTTGCGCAATTTTTTGGTTAGGAATGGAGAGGTTTCCTTTCTAAAGATGCCACGAGCGTGAGAATTGTAGAATGAAGACATACATAGGTAAACGTTACTCTGGATAAGTACATCCTACATTTTATTTTAAATAGGTGGGATGGTTACCTGGGATGGTTTAATGAAGTAGCTTAAAAAAAAAAAACTGGGAATGAGAGGTGGTCACTTTATGATAAAAACCTATAAGTTTGCGCGACAATGGTTGGTAACCGCAAAAACCGGAAGTAAGTACAAAAAAGAATTAAAAGAATTAGGTAGATACAGAAATAATTTAAAAGAGAAGCACTGAGGCTGGAATACGAAGGACTGGGACTATCTATAGTCCGAAAACCAAGTATGCTCTAAAAAATAAAAATAAAACCTAAGCTACGCGAGCTTAGCTATACTAACTAAGATGATGATGATTAATGATGATGATGATTAATATGATGTAGCTGGAAGGACTCTTTTACCTTAATCCCTCATTGATTTATCTTCAAGTGCAATCCACGATTGAATACACAATTACGTCGTGAAAGCATAGTCATCAAATTGTAGAAACCAGAAGGAAAAGTGGGCAAAGTCAATATGTTATGCATAAGAGCCGATTTTCCTCATTTGCTCTTTGTTGAGGTTAATGGTTAAAACAATCATTTCTCTATTGACGACATTGAAGGTGCGTACTAAAGATTTCCTTCCTATAGTTTCGTCATCATCATGGAAGTTATGAATGAATTAGTGCAAAGTTAATTAACTTGGATTTACCTAATATGGTGTAGCTCCATATACTAATCAAATCAATTTAATCAAGTTTAAGCAGCAAAAATTTGGATGTGAAGCTGGAATGCCTAAATAAAAAAGAAAAGAAAATCCCGACACCATAGACGACCTCTCCCGCCAAAAACCAGAATTAAAAAATAGAACTCACGTCAACAACACAAATGTCAAAAGCACGTCCATTTTCTTTGGTCACGGTCACTATCAGGCAAGGGTGCTTCCCGCGTCGTCTTCCACAGCGGAATGGGCCCGCGTCCTAGCCTCGGGAACTTTGTATAGTCAGCCAGTTTTCAACGTGCACTTGCGTCTTGAACTTGGATTTATCTCGATCTTTTATACAGGGTGCTCCGTTTTGTTTGTTTACGGATGATTGGGTTTTTATTTTTTTGGTTTTAATTTAGTAAAATGTATTTGGAATGAATAGCGGAATACAAGTGGAACCAACAACTAACTCGGGGAGCTGATTTCAAAATATCACATATATTTCTAATTTTCACTTTATCGGGATTCAGTAGTGTGATTCCTGATAAATTTAATTAGCTATTATGTACTATGAGGCTCTTTTGTATGTGTTTAATGTTGATTTAAATTTGTAAAAACATAAACGAACGTGTCTTTTTTATTTTACCTACCTACCTACTTGAACAATGTACTAAAAAATGAAGTTTTGAAAAAAATATTATGTCTTAGGTTCAGTTTTTGAAGTAACGATTAAGTAAAATGTCGGAAAATTAATTTGTGACAAATTGTCAAATTTTTGAACAGCGTGCACTTGACTTACCTATGTTTAATTTGTAAAGCATCAATATATTTTTTTTACAGAAATCTTAAACTTTCCTAGTGTTAAGGAAAAATCATTACTCATGTACTTAGTGAATATAGGTAACTACCTACTGAGATGTTTCTTGCTTTCGCTAGCCTTTGTTTACTTGCAGCTTTGTTTATTTGTAGCCTTTGTTTATTCGTAATTAAATAAACAATATAAAATCAATGTTCGTTCATTTTCTCTATTCAAATGCGAAATATAGATATGGAATGAGACACTCTGGGAGTCCAATAGCTAGTTTTAACGGTACGGTTGGCGCAATGGTTTAGTGATTGTCTTCTGCGCTGTGTGTTGTGGTTCGATTTCCGAATATATGTATGGCCTATCAGTAAGTTGTTTAAAAAAATAACATGTCCACTCCACTTCAAGTCCACTTTTTATAGTGTTTTTACTAGTTCATAAAGAGAAAAAAATTACTTAATTCTCAAAAATTAAAACTTAATCAAAAATTAATTATTTTAGATGTTATTGTTCCGCATGCCTCTCAGCACCCCCTGTATACGGCGAGGTAAGGCGCGGGGTACCAATGACCTGCTTAGCATAAACGCGCTCCCACGCTCAGATATTCGCGATAGATTCTTGCACGCTCTTACAAGTGATTTGCTCTATATTTAGGATGTTCGTAGTAAAACAAACATCGATGCGATACATTTAAATACGTGAATGTAATAAGTAATTGTGTATTACGATGTGCGTGATTCGACTTAACAGATAACTGATTTTCCCACGCTCATAAAACCGGACCGCGGCATCGGTTTTGCGGGTTTTTTTCCCAACTATTAATTTTGAACGCGATTTCTTTGTAAAAAACACATTAAGTTTATTAAGCCTATGTTAATGTGGTTGAAACTTTATGGGGCAGGCTTCTCCGTGAGATTCTGGTTGAGTCATCGACGTTTCTGTTCGGGTTTGTTCGGGAGGCGATCGGAGGCCACGGTCAAGGGCAAATGGTGGCCTTGTCATTAACACCATCAATGTTTTTGTATTAATTGGATTATTATAAAATATTTCTAATAATGATTAGTCATTCTGTCGCATATAGTTAGCTAGCCGTAGAGATATTACCTACTCATAGTAAATTAAAAATCACAATATTGCGATGCCCTATTAAAAGGACCTTGTTACCTATAGCCGGGCAATCTGTGTTCCATCATTCAAAGCAAATAGATAATTATCTAATCGTAGTTAGATAAAACTAATCGTTGATTTCCTAGATACCTACACTGTACGACTATACTAACCGTTATATCTTTGATGCAATCTAGGTAACATTTATTTAAAAAGGATGGTTGAAAGTAACTTATTCCTGAAGGTACTGATTCAAATACAAACATTCTTTCAATGATGGAGGGCTACACTTTATAATAATAATAATAATTCTTTATTATCAGGCAACTTAGGCCCATAGATAAAAAACACAAAATAAACATACAAAAATATAAACTAATACATATTAATCTTTTTTTTTTTTTTTATCTCGGGGGGAAATCCTCATGGAAATCCTCCACCCTGGGGCGGGTGGAGGGGTCTGTCAGACTCTTACTGACTAAAACCACCCCGGTGTTCCATCTTCCACCTACGCCGGGGATCGCGGGAACGTATGCGACTTCCGCAATCCCCGGCTGGTGCCGGCCCGCCTCTGCGGGCCACCTCGCGTCGGCGAGGGGAGTGAGGTGTTTAACTCCCCTCGCTACGTCAAAGAGGGGCGCACGGGAACACCACGCGCCGCCACCTCGGGTCCGGATGAGTGGGGGGCGACGGACATCCCCAAGTCCGCCGCCCCTGGACCCAGTTAGGGGGGCCGGAAGAGGGCAGCGTATGCCCTCCTCCGACGCCCGATGCGCCTGCTGCGGGCAGGGAGAGCGGTTGTGATCTCCCTCTCCCTTTCCGCAGCCTCCTTCTGCGCGATAACTGTTTCGCAGAAGGAGACCACCGCGTCCCAGGACTCCTCACCGCCGACCATAGCATGAACTACGGCCGGCAGCGAGAGGTCACCGCCTACCACAGAGATGAGGGCACGGCGCGGCTCCTCCCAAGCGGCACACTCTGCCAGCGTATGCTGCGCAATACATATTAATCTAGCTTAACTTACAAACTAAGACACACGAAGTGACGGCATCGAGTTACGCTGCGCGATGTCGCGTAGCCTGCCGCGAAAACATCGGTAGACTACACCCTTCGGCCAAACCTCTTTCTTTAGGAACGTGTCGAGATGTGGTGTCGGAACCCGCACCATATACGACTTGAAGTTGGTGTTGTGACGCTGCTCCAACTTCTCGACCCTCAAGGTCCAGTTAATCTTCACCTTCATCTCCAGGATCTCCTCAACCTTCGTGGAGTGATGCAGTCGGGACACATACACCAACGTCGAAGGTATCGCGGGCCGAAGCCAACATTAAATATAGAACTTCTCATTAGATCATTTACGACTTAAGAAATCGGAAAACTACCGACTAACTTCACTACTTATTTGTTTTGTTAGTTACACGTAAGAGTTTTCCTTTATGCTTAGAGATCGGCGTAGGTATTGCTATTTTGGGTCATTGAACCTAAATTATACTGTTAATATGGACATGCTCCGGGATTCTCGGGAATATGTTTCTGAAATTCTATGAATACAATAAAGTCAAACTGTTTAACATATCATAAGTACGCACGCCGACTTCTCAAACTACTCATTTCCGGTATAAGCTTGTCCCGCGATTCAGAAGGCATATCCATGTTAAGATAACGGTCACTTAATCCCGGGAATAGGATAATGAGACGGTTAAGCTGGAGATAGTTAGCTAAAGATTCAGGACCGGCCGTGTGTTTAGAAGTGCCGTTGGCCAGTGGAGCAGACGAGTGGAAACTCGGTGAATAATCTGCCCAATAGACGCAGATAGGTGGATAATCAATCTGCCTTCTCCCAATTATATTAGGATCGGCTGCCCGTCTAACCCGATGCAGCCAAGTACCAGCATTTTATATGAAACGACTGCCCATCTGATCTTTGGCTTAATGTGCTTTCTGAGACACCAAGGTAATCGGTATGTTAAGAAGGTCGCTTATCCACGGACAGTAAGCCATGCTTATCAGTAAGCATGGCTAAACTTCGAAGATCGACTTATGCGGCTGTTGTTATTCAGCCACGAACTCCCTCCCTCGAAGGTGGCTGGTACAGACTGGATGCGGGAACCTCAGGACCAGGTCTAGCACTTCGGGAAAGGTTACACCTGCCTGTAGCTGTCAAGGGACTGGCAGAGTTGATTGGATGATGACACTCTACAGTGCATGAAAAGTCACTATTAAGCGTCTGACATTATGGCTATTTCCGCAAGGTACAACGAAGATCGCAGAACAGATAGTCGATGGGGTTGAAAACTTGAAAGGTTCTGAAGTGGCCACCGAGTACCGGAAGACGCAGCATTGAAAGGCATCCCACAAGGTGTACCGATGCCCTGGCGAAGACCACGAGACGCACAGGTCGATGTGATGACACTTGGGGGAGGTCTCATGACCAGTGGACGTCATTCGGATGCAATGTTGAGTGATGATGATAAGAAAGATGTTACATATGTTTCCATCATATAAACAATCACGGGATGTATGGTAAAATTAAAAACATTTATTATCTATGTATATCATAGCCTTATCTTTGCGCACAAGGTGAGAAAAATGTCAACCAAGGGAAATCTTTGCGAGAAACCTATGAACGACGCAGTAAGCATTAGGTTTGACACGGTTCCGTTTCAAAGTCAAAGTCAAAACAATTTACAGTTCAGTAAAATAATAATATTACATTAATAAAGTGACTCTACTGTCCATTCGGAAAGGTAGATTCTTATGTAGAAGAACGGAAAAGAAACTCCATAGTTACTCTTTTCCAATTGTCATCTGCCTTATTTGATGTGACCTGTCTTCATCAGCCTCTTAAGTACCAATAGAATGGTTGTGGGTTAATTTGGCAAGTCTGTTGTAGAATATCTACATTCATAGTGCACTAGTACAATTTAAATCTTAATTCTAGCCTTCATCGCAATAGTAAAAAAAGACGGAACCTAAAGCCGGGTGCCGACCAAGATCTGAGCTAATTTAGCTTAGCTAAGTTACTAAAGATGTGCTAACCTGCGTAGCTATGGATGTGTCTGATTTCCTCCAATACGATTGCTTTTGAAAGTTTAGCTTAGCGTAGCTCTAGTGGAACAGGGTTCAATAAAGCCAAGCTTTTTCCATACTAATTAAGGACTGGTGTTTGCTAATGATTCCAGCTAAAGATGCATGCTAACGATTTGAGCTAAGGAAGCGCGAGTTAAGCTCACTTTGCTCAGAAAAGCCTTTTTTATGGATGGGAAATCATCAAATGACTTCTTCCGCTCTGGGTGGAGCGGAAGGGCGTGTCAGACTCTTACTGACTAAAACCCATCCGTGTTCCTTCTAAAGCCCTTTGCGTTCCAGGGCCGCGGTGACTCTTTCGAACAAATTCCGCAACCCTGGCAGGCTCTGGCCCTAGCGGGCCCCGTCTTTTATGCTGACATCTCTTTGAGGCGCGCGTGAAACACAACGCGCCATCGACCCGGGCCTGGTGGTGATCGGACAGCTAGCCACCTAATGCTCGCCGTCCGCAGGCCCGCGCCTACGGTGGCCGGGGATCGCCCTGCGACTCCCGACGCCCGGGGCGTCTTCTCCTGTTTGCTCAGAAAAGCCTACAACTATGTTAATTTTAATCAATCTTTAAAAATGACAATGATTAAAAATTATCATTTGTTTACTTAGGGGCCATCCATAAATTACGTCACACGTTAAGGGGGGGGAGGGGGCCGACGAAGTGTAACATTGTGTAACAAGGGGTGGGAGGGGTCCTAAATTGCGTGACGTCACATTTCAAAATCAAATATGTAAATGAGGATTTAAAAACGTAATTTGAACTATTAACGAAAAACTTAAAAATATTTTGAGTCCTATCTGTATTATCATAAGGTTTCAGTTTTTAGCTTTGTTATTTTTTAATGTTTGATTTGATGTTGATTTTATTAAAAATAAATAAATCTGGTATAAAATAATGTCAGTCAATAATTTCCAGATATTTTACAAAATATGTCACGTCACACTAGGGAGGGGGGAGTCTCACAAATTTGACCAGCTGTGACAAGGACGGGGAGGGGGTCATAAACACATTTGTGTGACGTAATTTATGGATGGCGCCTTACATAGATCATAATTATGATTACCGAAAAGATTTCACAAAAGGTAAGGCACCTACCAAACAACTTTTCCAATCTCCCCAAGTGACGTAACGAACCTGTAAAATCCTAGAAGGAAACAGATCAAAAAGGAAAATCCTTTCCCAAGATACCTAACAACTAATTAAACTCACGACTATTCCTCATATGCGTCATAATTTTCAACACATTTCGTTATAAGTAAGTTGATGCGACATAACGATGTAGTTCAAGCCCATAACGAGACTGGTTTGCATCGTAGCCGGTCATGGAGCGAGCTATTCTTTTGGTCCTACTTGCAGGGCTGAGGTAAGTGGTTTTTTTTTTTTTTTTTATGGATGGAAAATCATCAAATGACTTCTTCCGCTCTGGGCGGAGCGGAAGGGCGTGTCAGACTCTTACTGACTAAAACCCATCCGTGTTCCTTCTAAAGCCCTTTGCGTTCCAGGGCCGCGGTGACTCTTTCGAACAAATTCCGCAACCCTGGCAGTGAGGTAAGTGCTTACGGTACCTACCTTATGGTACTTCGGAGTACCTACTCAGATTTAAGTGGAAAATTACAACAAGTTTTTAAACATGTTCTTCTCGATTGCTGTTCATACATTTTACTGTGGATTGCTTTGTGTTTTGTAAATGTAAAATTCGTTGTTGTTTTTTTTAATAATTGGCATTCTTTTTTTTTTTGAAAATCCATACTAATATTAAAAATCGTCGTTAGTCTGTTTGTAACAAAATTCAAAAGTCATTTATTCAAATTAGTGCCAGCACTTTTTGAACGTCAAAGTTCTACATAAAGACAGTCCCCCAAAACGCCCGCCCGTCACGACGTAACGTAACGTCTTCACGTCTGCTGCGGCTGAACGGATTTGAATGAAACTTGACACCCGGGTAGGTTCAAGAAATAGGACATAGGCTAGGTACTTTATCTATCCCGGGCATATGTAGCCTTGGATTATTTTCGAAGAATTTCAGAAGCTTGTAAAATAATATTTTCCGAATTATAGTGAAAACTTTTATAAAAATAATCGTAAGATTTCAGTCTGGTAAGTCTCACTTTTCTCGGTTTCAGTAAAAAGGTCACCCATAAGATTTTTATTTATTTTCAGCTGCGTCTTGGGCAATACCACATTGCGAGAAGAAAATAACGGCGGCGACTGCTTAATTTTAACACCTCACATTCAAAACGGGAAAGCATCACTAGCAAGAGAGCTAGCAGAAGTCAATTCATCACATTTCCTCGGACTCAAAAGCTATTCAGGTTTCATAACAGTGAATGAAGAATATAATTCGAATCTGTTCTTTTGGTTCTTCCCTGCTGCTACCAACCTGACAGAAACACCGCTGATAATATGGCTGCAAGGAGGTCCTGGGTTCTCGTCTATGAAAGGACTGTTTGACATCGTTGGACCAATTAAAGTGGAGGATGGAAAAGGTACCTTAGTGCATGTATTTTATTATTCATTTTTAGTAGGTAGGGTGAGCAAGCGTTGGGTGCGCCTGCACATCTAGTTACGCCATGAAATCGAACTGCTTTCCTCCCACGCGAGCATAACATAACAAGGTTGACTCATAATGCTAAATCGATCATACTAGCAGTAGCCTGCGATGTTGTGTGCATTATTTCGACTTGACGATTGATCGTAAAAAAGTGCAAGTAAAGAAAGAAAAAGAGTTTATTTGTGATAAGCTTGACGCATACCAAAAAATAAAATATACAAAATTACAAAAGTCTGAAATTTGCTGATTTTCTAATAAGTATTTTGGTTAACATTATCTGTTGAGTCTTGTAAAGAAGAGTAGAATAAGGACCGGCTCTAAGTATTATTACTCTTTATTTGCGCTAGGCCCTGAAAACTCAAGTAAATTCAATTTCGTATTAATTCCAAATACTTTTTTTTACTGTTACAATGTGTCATGTGTGAATAATATTCGTCGCTAATTGATTAACTGTAACTTTTATTATCGGTGTAATGCGCACTTGAATTCGCATTGGGTCACGGTCAACTCATTTATTACTTTCCCCTTCATCTTGGGGAAACAAAAGCTTCGGCTTTAGTTTTTCCCAAACTTTGGGTCGCGACCCACTAGTGGGTATAAGATGGGTCCTGAACAGCCACTGCTAAAACTGTAATAGCAAAAAAGATTTTTTACGAAAAATATTTAATACAAGCCTTCGGTTGTTAGGAGTTACTTTGTGTGCCTTCGCAGTCCAAGTCCAGACCAGATCATAGTTAATCTTAATTCAACATAGACATGCGATTTCAGAAATCCCGGGAGATTTGCTATCATTTATTGAAGAGTTCCGTTGCCTACCTCCGAAAATCTTCATCAGATCTTCACCAAATTGAAATGGGACAGGTCCGGGAAAATACTCTTACAAACAAAAAAGAATCATCCAAAACGGTTGACAATAATAATTGCCGAAAATATCGCTGAAAAAAAAACACTCACTCAAATTGAGAACCTCCTCCTTTTTTTTGAAATCGGTTAAAAAAATGGAAACAATTTCATTAAATAAGCAACACAATTAGCCCGCTGAATTTTCTAGTTTTTATTATGTGGGTCGCGGTACAGTCAACTTTGGGAACCGCTAAGTTATGGTATTGAGGATTATAAAAATCAAAAGCCTTAATCGAATCCGATTTGTTCCCAAAACACATGAACCTCAAGAAGCATAATATGCTTCTGTTTTTCTATGTCAATTTATGCGGATAGTTTTTACGGTCTGTCTGCCTTCAAACAATAGCTGTTTTTTTTAATGGCGTGCTAAGTGTTCTAATGCCATGGAAGTGCTTAAGTAATGCGGGAGCCAATCTAAATCTCGGCCAGACGGAAAGTCGGGAGGGTCGAGAGTTCCCATGGAAAAGTTATTTTGATGTTGCGATAGGAGAGTTCCTTTCTGCTAGAATGTGATCCTATACCAGTACCAAGTATATATATATACCTTACAGTGTTCCTCACCATAACAACTGGTAATTTTTCAGTGGTGCCAAGAAACGTGTCATGGGCTGACCACTCCATGCTGTTCCTCGACAACCCAGTGGGAGCTGGCTTCAGTTTTACAGATGACGAAAGGGGATACCCTGACAACGAGGATGACGTGAGTAAATAAAATAATACGATGTCCCTGACGCATGCTGCAGAAGCATAGAAACAATAGGTGAATTGAGTCAAAGGCCATAAGCCCGAAACTTTGAATGTGCACGAAACATAGGTTTAGGAGTGTTAATTAATAGATGACTGACGACAAAAAGATGTATTTGGAAGAAGAAACATACTACGCCAAAGCCACATAATTGTGCACATAGTCACAAGAGCAGGAAGATGATTTCGCATGCTTGTGAAATCATGCTTGTGTTAATCCTTGCTAGATTATAAGAGTACTTTCGAGTGTCTAGTGGTGCTTATGAGCTGTGATGATTATCTAGTTTGTATCTTATGTGACAATTCTTGTATTGCTTTGTGCGTTCAGCCTTCTACGAATGAGTTTTTTGATTAGCTCAATTAAAATTACAATATTTTCTTCATTAGGTACCAACCACGTCGTTTGAGGTACTTTAAACTAAAATTGTTCTAACAAGTATGTTGCTTATCGTGAGTTCGTGACTAAGAATGGATAGTGCTGGATCTTCTTCCATTAGTAGTTTGCAATTCGTTTTTATAGTAGGTAGCCATTTAGGAATAGCTGTGCTACCTAAGTGTGAAATGTGGCGTTAAGATGATATCTATGCAAATATTTTCCTATTGCTCTAAGGTCATCAAAATCTTTATGGACCCATGGGAATGTAAATAAACCAGTTGAAGAAGCATCACGTATGATAAAATATTATTTAACAGGTTGAATGCGATGCGATTTGCGAAAGGTCAGGGTGCAATGGCCTGTTAACTGAAGAATAAACTGTTTTCAAGTCGTGATTTTCAAACGCTAATATATCGACAGTCGTATTTTATGGTTTTTATTTGAATCGATCTGCCTGCCTTCTTCCAACCATGTTAGGGTTGGCTTTTATTCTAACCGGAAACAGCTGAGGACCGACTGCCTATCTGACGCTAAACCATTAACTGGGTAATCTCGATACCTCCCGGGACCAACCCCGAAATCAGAATGTTCAGTACATTTTGTGAAATGTAACTATGGGGGAGTCGATTTTTTTTTCGCGATTTCAGTTTTGGGCCTATTGCATAGTAAAAGTTGTTAATAATGATGAGTACAATGAACCCTTAAGAGGTATTGCGTTTATTCTGTAACACGTTGTAAATATTTAAGCTACTTTTACAAATTCTCTCTCGTTGTAAAATACTGTTAATTCCACGGTAAAACACAAGCCAGGCAAAAGATCATACAGTAGGCGATCGGTAACTACATATGTCGAGACTTCCCGCCTTGGCCAAAGAAACCATTCTTTGGCCAACCTTGGCTACGTACTTATTGTTTTTTCAGTCGTTTTTTAAATGTAATGTTAATAATTGCAGGTCGGCGAACAAATGCTGGAGTTCCTCAAGCAGTTCCTGGAGATGTTCCCGGAGTTGCGATCAGCACCTCTGTTCGTAGCCGGAGAGTCATACGCAGGGAAGTACGTGCCCGCCTTGGCTATACAGATCCACAGGCACAACAAAGATAAACCACAAGATCGTATCAATATGAAGGTACGTAGTGTATTAACTTTAATAAGAAAACTGATTTTCAGGAACATGTGTAGGGAACTTTTTGTTGGTGTTAGGATCGCGTTTGAACGCTAACTCACCTAATGGGAAGCGATGATGTGGTCAAAGATGGAGCACGTTTGCCTAGAAGTAACCTATTCACTCTTGACTTTAAGATCCTCAGGTTGTTGCTGTCAGGAAACACAGCAGGGAATTTCGCTCCTTAGCGCTACGCACAATGAAAATATTTCCAAAACGTTTAATGCGTATGGGCGGGAAGTTTAAGTGGCCAGATTCTCAAGAACATGTGTATAAGTGTGACCTTCGAGCCCATGATAACATGAACCTTTAATCTTTTTGAAAAACTGACAGGCTCGTTGGTTGAAGGCCTGCTGTGCGCGGCGGGGTTCTAATCGTCGATCCTCGGGTCGGGCAAATTGTTATTGGGATTTCCCAGTAGGATTTATGAATGTCTTAGTATGATTCCGAATCCCTATTGCCCTCGAAGGCTCATAAACATATGGGAAAAATGTGAGCGAGCTAAACGCCTCTCTCAAAAATGTTTTCTTTTTCACGTTGGTAGATACGCTAGGTTTAGACGTATAGACTGTATAGCAAGCTCCTCCAAACTTTGTTTTTTGTTCCAGGGAATCGCAATCGGCAACGGTCTAGTGGAGCTCCGAGACATGATGCACTACAGTACTCTGTGTGAGGTGCTGGGCATCCTGGAAGGTAACCAGGTCGACCATGTGGCGTTGCTTGAAGAGCAGGTCGTCAAGCTTATTGATAGCAAGAGGATGGTTGATGCTGCTAATGTAAGTACTCGAAAGGCATAAATACCTAGGTACCCAGGTAAGTTAGAGTAACCTGAACTATTTGGTTTAATTGTATAATGACAACAAAGGTTTTGAGCATGAAGGTGAGATCACTAGAGGAAGCTCAAAGAAAAGACAGGATCATGGATTTTTTGAATGAGAAGATGACTACCTATGAATTACATTACACAATTTTCATATTTTTGTACAACCTACCACCTAAGTTCACACGTGGAAGCAATAAATATCAGAATCAGAATCAGAGTGCTTTATTTGTAAACATAGGTCAAATTACAACAGAGTGTGAGATGTTATAGATAGGTACATAGATCTTCTATGTTTTGCCCAGAGGCGTACAAATTTATTTAAGTATGGTTAATTAACAAATTACAAATACAACTATAAAATACAATCAATTAATACAATCAATTTTAATGAAATATATATTGAGTAGGTAGGTATTGAGTATTGAGATGACAACTAATGGAGATGTTTGGAAGAAAACATGCTGAGCTGATCGCAAGTAAACTAGGTTGAGGGCGAATAATGAGTGGCAACAGAAAATGGGAGGTATGTCAAGTTCTCTAGGAGTGACGTAACCTGAAACATAGCATTTGCGATGCCTGGTATTGCAAATATCCCCTGGCGTCTGTGATCCATCAGGTGGCCTATTCAGAATATAAAAAAATGATTAATTTAGATTTTCCACGTTCCAGAAATTCAACGAAACAATAGAATACATAAAGAAACAAAGCGGCGTCAGCATATACAACTTTGTGGAGGACTCTTCAGCAGCAGCACCGGAATTCAAAGCTTACATCACTAGGACTGACGTCAGAGAACTGCTTCACGTGGGGAACATCACCTTCAACTATAACAACCAGCTGGTCTATGAGAAGATGTTGCCAGACATCGCTAATACTACCAAGCCGTTCATTGAGGAGTTGTTGGAGCATTATGGTGTTTTGAGTTACAGGTAAGCGTTAAGGAGGATAAGCTTTATTGGGGTCGGCTACCAGTTAAACCAGATTCAGCTGAATACCAGTATTAAGGTGGAGCGGCTACCTAACTGACATCTATAACCCATTAACTTGTTAACACGCCACTTCTTGGCAATACTGATGTCAGATTTTCTAGCTTCTAACAATCCGTAACGACTGCTAAAGATCTAAAAATAACAGCCCGATTAAAGTGCTTTCCGAGCACGGAGGAGTCTCGGTATCTTAAGATGGTCACCCATACACAGATTGACCTCGGCAAGCGTTGAAGATCGATCCTTTTATTTAGCCACGAGCAACAAACAACGATACACACTGACGTTTATGTCAATTTCAGAAGAATGTTTTTCCCGATCACAGTCAACCATGAATGGGAACAGGGTGAAAAGTCCAAATTCCATTGAAAAGTGGAGATCCTCCAACAAGACGGGTGCTGTAGTCACAACACTCGTCTGGATGGAGGATCTCCCCTCTGGAGTTGCCCACCAGATGGTGAGCAACTGCTCAACGGTTGTTGTCGAGCTGTTGCATATCTTGAAAACGAGCGGAGAACATTGGTCGAGCGATGTTAGATTTGTGTGACGTCATGTTTATTTTTGTAGTTCATATGAGGCGGTATAGGGAGAAGCAGCTACAACCATTTTGAACGCCGAATAGGATTTGAATATTATTTGAAATAATTCGAGTTAGTGGTTCGTTTTATTTTCCGACATCTCATTGAGTAAGCGTGCAGCCTTTTCTCAGAACTCAGACAAGACTTAAAACTAATTTGGCTTTTTGCTCATTTCCAGCGGCCAACTGGACGTAATCCTGGCATACAGTTTGTCGAAGCACATGTACGGGACAATGAAGTGGTCGCGCCGCGAGTCCTACATACAAGCTCCGAGGCGGCGCCTGCGCAGATTCGTCAACGGATCCGTTGTTGGGTAAGAAACGTTAATCTTTGACTTGCATATCTTCATATAACCCTAGTGTCCATAAATTTTGAAAAAAAAAACAATTTTCCCTTCAGTCCTATACTTTCAACTCCGTCTAACACTTCATAACAGTAAATACTGGCTGTTATTTTTTATGCTTTAACACCTATTATAAAACTTAGTGATGTTCGACAATTCTTTCCTATTCCAAAATCACAAAAGCTTTGACATAGACCAATACAGCTTGATATTTCAGTTTTCGCGCTACAACGTTATCTCACGATCATGGTTGAATTCTTCATTTACGTTGCAGGTACAAGAAGGCAGGTGGAAATTTCGTCGAGGTACTAATTCGGGGTGCTGGGCATATAGTGCCGATGGACCAGCCCGAGGTAGCAAAGTTCATGATCGACAGTTTCATTCAGGAATTCAAATAAACGTTAATGAATGTATAAAATATGTTTTATTTTCTATACCTTACAATAATTACACGATATTTACAACTTTTCGTCTTATCTTAATACTAAAAGGCACTGAGGGATATGGTAAGGCCCTAGCAGAAGTATTATCGACTAGTTTAATACATTATCCAAAAGTCAACTTCATTTTGTCATTCAATAAGTTATAAGTTGCTAAAGTAATGTCATGATTTCGTAAACAATAAAAAAATAGTTCTTCACAACGTACAAAGTCAATTCATGCTGAGATCTGGTGATGCAAGAAAATCCGGTTTCTATAAACTTTTTAATAACACCTGTTTAACCACACTCGGTTTAGTAAGATTCAATCTATAAGTCATAGAAGCAAATATCATTTTATAAATTATAAAAAAATCTTAGTATTTTCATCTTACGATTCTGAAAGTCTTACCACGGTAGAGACATTTCTTCTATGCGACATGGTCATTATCAGGAACTTCACATAGTACGGCTTTGCATTTACAAAGCTTGAACAAAGTGCGGGCAAATTACAGGAACCGAGTCAAAAAACGTCTAAAAATGCTACGCACAACCACTCAAAGATTTCTGGCACAACCTGACTAATAACAGTTCTAAACACTTCCACGTCTTAGAACATAGTTGAAGTTATACTGGTCTCTTCAACGTTATTATACAGATAGGCGTCTGTTCGTCTCTTCCACCTTAGACCATAGACCACGCCACAGGCTATCGCTAGAAGCAGTAGAACATTCAGGACTATGCTCACGACCATCACCGCTTGAGTACCAGAAGATGGTTCCCCAGGAACTTGGAGAATGGTCTTCGAAATCCCTTCAGTATCATCGTCGATGTACGCTGCCGTATCTTGGGCCATGACATGGTAGTTAGCTGGCAAAGGCAGGCCTTGACCCCTGATGAAGCAGGAGATCAGTGATAGGGTCTCTGCTGGCTTGTCCATTGGGACTAGATGGCCTGCACCTCGTACTAAAACTTCAGTTAGACTGCCGCCGCTTTTGACGTATCTGAAAATATAAAATGGGTGTGTAAGGATTGGCTATTATCATGAGACAGTTCATTCAAATTAATATGGTGTACCTAAGGGTACTGTGACGCAGCCTTGATACGTGCTGGCAGGAAATGATTCTATCTTCTTTTAAAGGGTCGTGCAGACAGAAATGGGACAGCTGTCAAGCCAAAGGCGGTAAAAGTATTATATTTGACAGGAATATCATATATCCTATGTAATCACAAATTAGGGTTTTATTTATTCGGATCTGACCACAGTAGCTACTTTTGTTTATTTACTTGTCTGGGTATCTACAATTGACTATAAAATAGTAGATTAGTAGATATCGCTATAAAAGTAACATCGATCTTGTCATTGATATCTATCTAATCTGCCTCCCTCCCCCTAATACCTACGGTTGTTATTATTTTAGTTAGAAAGAGTTGCCATTAGGTCTAATTAGGTTAACTAAATAGGTTTACTTATCTGACTAATGTCATCAATATTTTCGCAAGCTCCAGTAGGAACATTTAGCTCTCAGTCTGCCGAGCCTTTTCCCAAGTAGATTTTGAGATCAGCTTCCGGTCTAACCATATGTAGCTGAGTACCAGTATTTTGAATAGAGCAACTGCGTATCTGACGTCCACAACCGAGTAACCGGGTGATACGATACACCTTAGTACTACAGTACCACCAGTAACTGGTATTTGCAGATTTTCTGCCTTCTGATTACCTGTAACGACTGTCTATAATCTTCAAATGATAACCGGCACCAACGGCTTAACGGGGCACGGAGGAGTCTTGTCTTGTCTTGTCTTGTATGTTTTCTTTTTTTGTTTTATTATGTGTTTGTTGCTGTTGTGCTGTGTCATGTTTTCTATTCTATTCTATTTGTCACCCATCTGCGGACAGAACTCTCTCTATGATCTTACGTGCGGCTGTTCCACGAGTCACGAGCTCCTTGGGATAATAAATAATTTTCGATGGTATTAACTTACCCAGCAACTCTATTATCGTGCATCCAGGGAGTCCGCGGTGCGCTCAGGAACTGCTCACGATTGTTCCAGTGCCAGTGCTTTCTGCGAGCCTTCGCGTTGGGCACGCATGGAGCGGTCAGGTCCATCTGCCCACTGGAAATAAACAGAAAGAAACATTTCGTTATTAGTTGCTTGACAAGGAGCACAATAGGTTAACAAGGATGAATCAACGAGTGCGCAGTTGGTAGGTACCAACTATGGAATAATTTTTCACTGAATTGATTTTATGATACCTAAAGTCATTCATCTAAACATCAACTTTTCTAGCAGACTTGTTGCTTGGTTTAAACTTATCAAGGCTCTGGGATATATGGAGGAAGAGGCATTTATTAACCAGCCCTTAACAAAGCACTTACCAGTAAATGAGTATCCTATAATGATTTAGCAGCATCTCAACCTTTGACCTGACTTCACTCAAGAAGTCAGGAGTAAGCTTCTTATGAGCAGTTCCATTGTGGAAGGAGAACTCGATGCTGCCGACATGCAATGCCTCGCTGACTTCGGGTCTTCGAATGTAGCTGACGAAGTCGTCAAGGTGGTTTATCTCGTCCACGAGGATGTTGAAGGTCTGCCGCTGCATCGACATGTCATCTAACCTGTTTAGAAGTCGTTCGCGAAGCTGGAAATGAAGTCGTAAGAGTATTTATTTTCTTTTCCACAAAGGTGCCTTAAAAACTTAAAATAATAGACCTTCTCCCACTACAAAGCCCTCCCATTTTCAAATTAAAGTAAAACTGTTTATTGCAGTTTTGATGGACCAGTCAATCAATTCATGAATGCAGCCTATTTATACCTAGGCCATGATAGCTGAATAGTATTTGAATTTGCGGATATAGTAGCATTACTATACCCCTCATTATGAGCCATGACACTTCAATTCGCTAATGGTAAATCTAAACGGAATTAGTTTGGCACCATCCGGAAAATTCGATTTTGGACGCCCAACCATGATGTGCCAAATACAAATACTTAGTACATTTTGATGCAGGTGGGGAAAGTTTGTCATTGCAATCGAGGCGAAATGGACGCCCGAGTCGAATTTCGTTCGTCGACGTCGATTTTTGTGGGGGTTGACGGGCGACCAGTCTGGTTTGATAGATACAAACAATTGCATAGACGGGGGGGCAGATCAGCGATTTTTCAGTACAAGTTCGAATAACATTTCATTGTGTCAATCAGTTGTCAATCAGTTTTTGTGTAGGCAATTGTGTTGAAAATATATTTTTTTCACCAACGCTTATGTTTGGTTTGAGCAAACACACCCAAAGAGACTAGAGTCATGAAATGATACATTCCATAGCAAAATGCATCCTCTACTTACTTCTGTCGCAGACTCTGTGTCCTCGCCAAGTATGGCTTTGTTGTAGGCCTCCTGCAGCGGTTTGACAGCCTGCACGCCCTGGCTGTCCACCAGCCCCCACTGGTAGTAGATGGAGCTGTAGTCCGCTATGCTGTCACGGCTCAGCACTGGGTTGCCCATCATTATGCCCTGAAATTGAAAAAAAATGCTGAATTGGTCTCGCCTTAGCTTAACTCTTATAGGGTTCCGTACCCAAATGATACCCTGTTGCTCTCGAGACTAGCCAAGTAAGCAAGAGCTGAGCAAAAGCAGATGCACTCCCACTTCCCTCAATCTCCTAGTCCGATAACTGATAAATCATTGGTTTCAAAATTATGTTCGCTTCTCTACTATGTGTTTGTCCAGTTTCCAATATTTCTATTAGGTACGAGTAGTAGACGCCGCCCGCGGCTTCGCCCACGCATAATTCGGAAATTATCCCAAGGGAATATAGTCGCGATAAAAACTATACTTGTTCCCAATCCAGATCGGACAGAATGGTCTACTAGTTTGCCAAGTTTAATTCAAATCCGAACAGCCGTTAAGACGTTTAGAGGTAACAAACAAACAAAAAAACTCACTTTCGCATTTATAATAAGTACTAGTTGCCGCCCGCGGCTCCGCCCGCGTGATTTTCGAAAATTATCACAAGGGAACATACTCTCGGGATTAAAAATATCCTATGTCCTTTCCCGGGAATCAAACAATCTCTATACCAAATTTCATCTAAATCGGTCCAGCCGTTTGCGCGTGAAGAAGTAACAAACATACACACACTCACAAACTTTCGCCTTTATAATATTAGTGTGATGTGATCAGTTAGGCTTTATCCATTGTAATCAATTCGGAAGTACAAATAAAGGTTTTTGTAAACAGGAAACTCATACAAACATTTTCCCATATTTGTTAACTGACAAAGCCTTCATACATCGGAACACCGGATATATACGACTTATTTATGCGCGTTACAGTTATTATTAAGTATGTTATAAGTTGTTCTATATATTTTGCTCGGTCGAATATATAAATATGTTTTTATTTTTTTATGGTACCTAGCTGAGCTGATTGCCTTAATTTTGTTGATAGGTATATTTTTTTTTTCGCTTATAACTATGCTCTTTCGATCATGAAATGTATGTAAACCTTTTTAAACTAAACCAAAAGGTGATTGCACTGCAATTATTTTTTTCTTATATGTCCTTTCATGACATGTTCAATAATATGTTTTTTGTGGTTGTTTATAACAAAGAGTAAAATGGTATCTCGAAATAGGCCCATTAGTTTCGATCTGTACTGGAACTAAATAAAAACACAGTTATTTATTTATTAAAGCTATAAATAAACCATGCACTAGAAGAAAACACAGTACAAAGACAGACTTAATGCCTTAGCTTAGGCATTTTCATCCATTTAACCTTAGGCTGGTGCAGAGACAACATGGTAGGTGCAACTTAGAAGAATAAGAAACAGAGAGAAAAAGGAAATACTATCTATATCTACTAATGATAAAGCTGACGAGTTAGTTTGTTTGTTTGATCTCGCTAATGTCTGGAACAACCAGTCGGATTTAGAAAATTCTTGTTTGAATAAGATAGCAACATTCATGAGGAAGGCCGTAGGTTAATCGGGAACGGGAAAATACGGGAACGGGCAAAAACGGGATATGCGCGTACGAAGTCGTGGGCACAAGCTAGTACAAATAAATCCATAGATTCATACACACATACACATTTATAAAGCGTAGCACGGGTATTAGGGCTACGTCGCGTAGGCCGTTCCATAGACTACTAAAGTCTTGAGAGGACCTCGTAAGAATATAAGATAGGCAAACAATACAGTAATCTAGTATTGTACTAGATATTAAATTAAATGCGTTTGAATCCTTACCTAAAGATAATTAAAACTGTGTTTATTTTTTTTATTGTATATGTCATCCATCAATATGAAACCCAGAACCTTTGTTGATATTAACCAGTGTAACAAGTTTACATAATTTTTCGTTTTCAACTTTTTAGCTTCAAGTACTTAGGTATCGAGTATTTGCTGTGTTTGATGGTCGAGTTAAAGTCAAGTAGCTAACAAACATAAATAAAATCGTAATGACAAGTAAATGTCAGTTATGTAACATTTTTTCCAGTTTTTTACGTTTACTCGTGTAAACCAGGGGATCATGATGGGTGGCTATGATAACTGTTGTTTCAGAGAACCACACTCATCATTTGTGTTACTATGGTTTTGGATTTTGGTTATTGGTTTGGTTTGGAAAACCTTACAATCAATTCTGTCTCCTGCTTGTATTGAGGGAAGTGGAAATTAGGTATATATTTTTTTCTACTCCTTCGCTTTGCTTTTCTGTTTAATTTCGTTGCGGGATCCAAGACAGTTAAATCGTTTCTCCGGGACGCGTCGAGCTTCATTGACTCGGCGTTTTCTTTTTGTCTGGTGGTCGCCAGCACTGTTGATTCTGGAGTTCAGTGGTTGGGAATGTGTGGCGGGACTGTCCGAAATAACAAAAAAAAAACAGTAGGTACAATATAACTAGATGCAGTTGAATTTCTACCAGTACCTAACTATTTCACATTTAGCGACTGCCTATTGGACCTCCACAATCCAGAAACTGGGTAGCACGGTACAACTTGGCAAGATTGGTTTCAGATATTTGGCTTCTGACAATACGTTACGACTGCCAAAGGTCTACAAATGACGAGGTACTGATGAGTCTCGATAGGTTAAGATGGTCACCCATCCAGAGGCCTCGGCAAGCGTTGCTTAACCTTGAAGATCGACCCGAGCGCATGCTATTATTTAGCCACGAACTAACCAATCGAAGATCAATCACAATTATTTTGTGCAAAATCAAGGATAATTTCAGGGCCGCCATGTGCCAACCCTAGAATGGATTGTACACACGACCTTGTCAATTAGTTGTCACATTTATCAGTTGGTACCATTTGCGTCAATTGGCTCTTGATGAGATTGCTTTGCTGTTTAGTTTCCGTTATTTAAGTGTGGTGTCAGTGTATTTAACCTCTGTTTAATAGCATTTTAAAATGTATAAGCAGACTAATTTAGTGCCATGACAGTTTGTATTGGACATACCTACATAAAATTTAATAATGGAACTGAGTTGAGTGATACCCACATAACATCACGCCTTCCGTTTCTTGAAGGGGTATGCAAAGGTGTAAATAGGTACAGATGGCCCCTCCATTAAAATATCAATATCAGGTACCTTAGCGAACTGCTACAATAACCGGAAAAAAAAACCATATTCCGGGTTGCCTGGAGGAAGTCTCATGGAAAAACTACCCGACTCGAAGTTTGAAACAACTCATCATCATCATCATATCAGCCGAAAGACGTCCACTGCTGGACATAGGCCTCCCCAAGAGTCGCCACAACAACCGGTCTTATGCGTCTCCCATCCATCGGCTATCCGCGACTCTCACCAGGTCATCAGTCCACCTTGTGGGAGACCTTAAAACGATGCGTCTTCCGGTACACGGTTGCCACTCCAGAACTTTTCGACCCCATCGACCATCTGTTCTGCAAGCAATGTGTCCTGCCCACTGCCACTTCAGTTTGGTGATCCTTCGGGCCAGGTCGGTAACCATTGTTCTCTTGCGGATATCTTGATTCGTGATTCGATCACGCAAGGAAACTCCGAGCATTGCCCTCTCCATTGCCCTTTGGGGGACTTTAAGCATTCTGATGAGGCCCATTGTGAGCGACCACGTTTCGTTTCCTTCGGTTTTAACAACTACTACCTACCGATAAACTCCAGGTGGAAAATCCAATATCTAACATTGCCCAACTTGGAGACCGAACCCACACGTGGTACACGAATGTACGCATTCAACCAACAACGAGGCAGTACGACACAAATGATAAGTACCAAAGTTCATAGACTTAAAAGCCCTCCTGACGTTTCATCATCGGTCAACAAGACTTACGGCGATGCGCAACTGTAACTCGGTGGACATCCCACTCATAAGATAAAAACGTCTCAGGAATGCTTTCGTTTTGCATCTACAGTTCAAGAGTGGAATTCCTTGCCGGAGTCTGTGTTGTCGATGTCTATGACTTAGGGTATGCAAGGCAAGCGTGCTCTGTCGTTGACCACATCATAGCAAATATTCAAGTATGTATCTATAGGGAGGGTGGCAACTCAAAACCAGTGCTGAGTGTCTGACGCCCAGCAAACGTTGAGATAGTAACCCTTTCGGAATAGGCACGCTCAGCGCAATTTTACTGTATTGTAGTTATGTAATATTATTCTTCTCTTTTAACTATGTATTTGTTGCTGTTGTGTTGTGTCTGTGTCGAATAAATGTTTTCTATTCTATTATATTTTACTTTCCAGCAGGTGAGAGTTAATAGAACGCGAGCCTATCTGACTACAATAATAAATGCAAAAGTTTGGATCGGTGTTGGTTACTCCATCACGCCAGAATGGCTGAACGGATTTATACCGGATTTATTCCGGGAGTATGTTCCCTTGGTAAAATTTCCAACATTAAAGCGGGCGAAGTCGCGGGAGAAGTGTTTGTCAAATACAACGTGTTACAGAATAAACGCAATACCTCAAAAGGACAAAGGGAACACAGAAATCGCGAAAAAATAATCGACTGCGCCGTTTATTTACTACTACTAGTACTGCGATCAGCTGATTTTTTTTTTCGCGATTTCTGTGTTCGTCCCATAGTAAAAGTTGTTCATAATGATAAGTACAAGGACCCCTTTTCAAGTATTGCGTTTATTCTGTTACACGTTGTATAAAATGGAGGTATATTTTGACGTACCTGTAAGTTTACATCCAGGATACCAATGTCCCGGTCCTGTTCGAGTATCTTCACGCCTAGGGCAGGGAGGTAGCGACCTGCGTACGACTCTCCTGCGATGTAGAGGGGAGCCTTGCTGACCTCCGTGAAGACCAGCCGGAACTGCCGCAGAGCGCTGTATAGGTGGCTTGAACACTGAAACATTAAACATACATATTGTTACGCGCCAGAATTAATGCCGGGTACATGACGAAATTAGTTACTACTAGCGCCATCTAGTATCGAGTAGCAGAACTAGTAGAGGCAAGTACCTTCTAGACATTTCTTTGCCAGAACATTCTACACTTCTCGATATTTGGTCAGACAGCACCGGTAGTTACGAGAACTTTCCAGATACTTATACATCTACTGTATAAGTATAATAATAATAATACTTTATTGATACAAATCCTTACAATTATGCTTAATATCTAGCAAAGTTCACAATAGTTAAGGCGTACAAAAGCTGAAACCCTGACCCCTAAACTAGGAATACCTGTGACTTAGGAGTCAGTGTTCTACTGCCACTTTGACACTATATACCTTGTGGAAATTGAGAGCTGGTAAGCTGATATTATTCAAAAGAGTATATTATTATGTAGTATTTTTGAAAGAAACTATATTTGAATACTAAAACAAGAAATTAGTAGTTAAAAAAAATTATATTCGAAACTTAAATTTAGTGTTACATTTAAAATTTAAAAGTCAAAATGACTGTGTGGTAGATTCTGTAGGTGTGCCTGAAAGTCTAAGTATGATTTGTTTGCATTGTGTGGGTGCGTGTACGTATCTCTGTGTGTGCGTGTGTGTGTAGGTGTCAGGGTGTGTGTGTGTGTGTGTGGGGGGGAGCATGTGTGTGTGTTTGACTAGGGGCCTAATTAAGACTAGGGGAATCAATTGACCTAAATAAGGCCAGCATAGTCCGCGACCGAGTCAGTATTAGAATTGCGATACAAGCGAATACTTCGGAAGCGATCTTCAAGTGCGATTTAAGTGATCAGTAGTGAAGTTTGTGTTTTATAATTAGTGAGTTTAAAGTTGTTTAATTAAAGTGTCATTTTGGTTATTTAGTCGGCTGTTTTATTGTTACGAACCCCAAGCTCGTAACATTATGTAGGGACTATTATCATGAAATTACGCTTACGCAGAGACCTAACTATACTTTGCCATTGCATCACACAATTCATAATTCGTCCTTTAAAAATTAAACGATATCCAAAGGTTGTCTATAAAAGATCGCTTTTAGCGATAAGGGTCGCCGATTTTTACATCCTTTTATTTTTATTAAATTTCTTATGTAATTTTTGTATGGTGCACAAATCTATCAAGCTAGCCCAGAAGGGATTGGTTTAATGGCGTGTCGGTTGGTCTCTGAATCTTTTCCTTTTGCTGTTAAAGTCATAATTCTTGCATAATTTATGCACAGTTGATGACGCTAGAGGTACAATTCCGTGCATCGCGGTCGATCGCAGTCGCGATCCCACGTGCGACTGTAGCGCGCGGCTGATGCGACAATAGATGGAGTATGAAAATGTATGGCACCGCTTCCGAAGTCGGTCACGCGCGTCTGTCGCAGACCTCGGAAAGGGCGCTCTGACTTTTGTCGCTTGCGATAGATCGCGCGCGGCTGCGATCGGCCGCGATGCACGGAATTATACCTTCACGTATGTACCTATATGTATAGAAACAAAGAACGGAAATGTATAGAAAAACCCCGACTAAATACCGAGTGGCTGATGATAATCCCAAAAAAAATAAAAACAATAGAAAGGTTAGCAGTTATGTGAATAAAATTTTGATTTCATTTATATAATTTAACTAACCTGTTTTTATAAATCATCGCAAGCGCACGTGTTCACAAAATATATCTTGGTAGGCCTGATTAGGTATATTTCTGTTGAGAATTCGTGATTCTGGTGCAGGAAAATTGAGCTGGTTTATGTATGCATAAATTCCAAGTTCGTGATACCTACTCCAATGCTTAATTACCTACCTACATGCTATTGTTTAGATTAGGTAGGTTCTACAATATACTGTAACAAGGAGACTAATGTATAACGTAGTACCTTAAAATTGCCATTTTTCAATCCTCTGGGGATGAAAAACGGCTCAAACTTACAACTCCCTTCATGATTATATTTATAGTAGGCGCCAGATAATCGTGGAATAACGGTCATTGACCCACCTACAATTATTGACATTTTTAATTTGAAAAACGGAATTAATGACACAAAGCTGTCCCGAATCATCATCTCTCGTGATCCTTAACATTGTCTAATAATGAAAAACGATTCATATTTAATTGTTCAGGTACCTATGAACAGTTATTAGGGAAAGGTCAATATACTTTATTCCACATTTATCTGGCGCCTACTATAGGCTCTTTTAAGATTTTCTACACCTGCATCAGCCGCCCCCGAACAGCTCGCTATGCTAAGAAGTGCATCTGTCACCGGATAATTGAAAACTTCGTTAGATTATAAAATATCTTAAGAGATTGTAAACTCTCGATTAATTGTGGACTGACATAAGATGGCGACCAACCAGAGCACAAGTCTACAATTTATCCATTATCTGTCGTCTGTTCAGATGTGAGCTCACATGTACGCCATAGAGTTACGAATTGTTGTCCGATGTTGGTTGCGTTTATCTTATGTCATGGGAGTCTAACATTTTTTTTTGTAATTAGTTTTGTAATTTAGTTATAAAAAAGACACCCTTTTTGATAGAAAATTCAAAATTCAAAACGTCGCCGATAAAAATTTCAAATTTTTTGTATTGATTGTCATTTTTATGGTTTTAGCGGTCGCTTAGAACAATAAACAATAAACAATGCTTGCTAAAAGTTCCAATTTTTCGTCTTGGGTGTCATTTTTACAGTTTTCGGGGTCACTAATAACGATAAACGAGTTAGCCATTAAAAACAAAAAAAAAACGATAAAGAGCTCGAAATGAGAATCCAAAGATGAAAAAAAAATTCTGGTTTTCCAATTTTTCGTCAAGGGTGTCATTTCATGTTTTTATGGGTCGTCGTGATGAAGAAAAATTAAGAAGACTCCACATCACCCCATCCCGTAAAAAACTCATCCAACATCGGACAACGGGAAGTCCATTCAATTTTACGAATTGAATGGACTTCCCGTTGTCCGATGTTCTTTGGCGTACACGCGAGCTCACGTCAACAAAGACTAATGAGAGGCCAAGTTTCCAATTTTACTATTAAACCAAAACAGATCAATTGTGGACTGGAGTGCTGATTGGTCGTCAGTTTATATCAGTCCACAATTTCTCAGAACGGCAAGGAGGTATTATAGAATACAAGATTTTGATTCATTTAATTGTGGAAAAAATTACGGAGTTTGCAATTATCCGGTGACACATCCAACACCAAAGGTACCTATTTACCCATAAAAAAATCTAATAAAACTAGAAAAAAAAAGACTAATAAATAAGTAGGTAGGTAATTGGTATTTAAATTCGTGATAAATACTCTCTATTACTTGTACTCTATAGGAATCCAATGCTTTGGCAACAAACGAAACAATTTAAAAAAAACTGACACACCCACATTTCATAAGAGTCGAATGTCCTTCAATCCTGACCAGATACGTATACGTCATTACATAATTTATACTAAATAAATAAATATCAGCATTTCTCGAGTGTCAAATCCCATCAATATTCAAGTGATTGATAAAACAAAAGTTCCGTTCTACAGCATTACAAACATACGCGGAAGTTTTCAGACACACTTCATTGACCTCCTTGAAAAAACGAAAGTGTACACTTGTACAGTTAGCTACAAATTTAACTAGTAGGTATGTGGATTGTGGAACCTGCTGCGGAATTTGTTCGAAAGAGTCACCGCGGTCCTGGAACGCAAAGGTCTTTAGAAGGAACACGGATGGGTTTTACTCAGTAAGAGTCTGACACGCCGTTCCGGTCCACCCAGAGCGGAAGAAGTTATTTGATGATTTCCCATCCTTAAAAAAAAATGGTATGTGGAACCTAGATAACTGGGATCTTCAGGGAATCTAGGATTTTCTGTCCCATTTACGGCCGGTTTTAATAACTTATCTACCTTTAACAAACTTTCAATTTAGCTACTAACAGTAGCTGACATGTCATGTTACAAAGGTAAACATGACGTTTCGGCTACTGTTGGTAGCTAATTACTTTTGCCGGCGACTTCGTCCGCGTGGAATATTTACTAAGGTGTGAAAGCGTAACAGACTGACAGTGTTACTTTCGCATTTATAATATTAGTATAGATTATTATTATTACACAAGATGAGGGTTTCCTGCAATGAATACATCCGGTGGCAGCACTGAGTCGTCAGGTCCAGGCATCTGTCAAAACGCTTATGTTTTCCGACATGAGTAAAATTAACGTCAACGTCATGTTTGTTACGATAAAGTTATTCGAAAGCCTATAGGAATAGGACCTCTCGCCTATGTGGCGCCTGATGGCGTAAAATTTCCTGGAAACCCTCATAAGTCGCAGCTGACAAAGAGGCTGAAAGATAAACATATTTTTTGCTTTGATTTCATCATCATCATATCAGCCGAAAGTCATCCACTGATGGACAAAGGCCTCCCCAATGGGGAGGATGGCCATAATCGCCACGCTTGACAGGCGGGTTGGCGATCGGAGTGTAGCTGTTGCAATGCACAGAACCAAAGAGAATGCTGCTGCCCATTCTCTGGTGAGACCCTTAGTCGCCTCTTACGAAACCCACGGCAAGTGACGGGATGGTACTATTCTTTTACGTGCGACAACATGCAGGCTATTTGCATCGTTGCAACTTGCAAAGCGCATATTGTTGTGGTCCCAAAAGTACCACAGAAAGAAATAAGAAAAAGAGCTTTTCAGCGCGTCTGTATTTTGTTAATTCTGATACTTTTCTGAACATTATGAGGGTTACTATCGTGCTGGCTGTATAAAACCAGTTCTGATAAAGGAAATACCTAGGTATTGTTTTATGCAACTGTACTTACCTATTAAGAAATAATATGCACGATTTGTTTGAAGACAATAAACTAGATTATAAATTACCGTCATTTATATGATAATTTTATAATAGTAGGTACCTATGGTATTAATAATTGATTTAGGTACCTAAGAACATTAATTGATAATGAGTGATCGACATGCGACAGAACTAGTTTAGACTGGCCGAAACGTTTTGATGGCAACTAATAATATAATTAACAACATAGGTACTACCTAAGTACGTAAGTAAGTACCTAGGTAAGTACACTAATAAACCTGAATGCATAAAGCTAAAACTGCCATAAACATTATCATTTGAATAACTATCATTTTTATGTTCCGACATGACCGATAACCATAACTTTAATGAGTCCATTTTTTCCATTAAAATATGCATACAATTATTACCGCAAGCCATATAATTTTATGACCGATTAACAGATATAAATGGCCGTTTTAGTCCTTATAAGGTCTGATTTGTAAAGTGCTACAAACAAGGACCTTTCGGCTCTTGAATGACATTGCCAGATGGCGTTGTTAAACTTTTTAGCGAAATTATCTTGGTTGGTACTCGGTGAAATTGTCATAGGAAAAGGAATTTGTATAGGGGAACCGAGCCATGTCCTTACAAACTAGTTCACACTGTTAGACAATAGTGTTTAGGCACAGTAGATAAATATACAGTAAAACATCTTCATACAAACGTGCCGCTCTCGGTTTGAATGTGTGCGTGCGCGCCGCGCGCCATGTCGGCACGCGATTTCACGCACACGCTAGCATAATATATGGGTTAATAAGGTGGCGGCAGTGCGGGCTGTGCAGCGCGACTGTGAGCACGCGCGTACGCTACATGACCGCTTGCGTTCGTCAACTCTCGCCGGCGCGGGCGGCGGACACTTGTCGTAAATTACGAGTATCATGACTTCAAAAAGAGGAAAAAAATATTGTAGTGTTTTCGGGTGCCTCAATAATGATTTCGCAAACCCGGACTTATCATTCTTCATACTTCCTACTCAACCAGAAATGTAAGTACCTACTTATACTTAAATATTATTAGAAAATATGGTATTGTATTGTTTATTTCACAGTTTATTTGCTTTATTAAGAGCGTAGCCGAGTCGCATTTTTCTGAATACTATGTTTAGAGCTAAAGTTTATTTTAAGAAGTCTAGTTTTACTATAAAATAGAGGATTGAGTACGAAACATCGTTTTGGTAAACATATTTTTCGCGTAGGTATAGTTGTAATAAGGACAATTTCACAATAATTAATAAATAATAATAAAGCGTTCCGGACGTGCAGAAACAGGAGAAAAATTTTCTCGGTATCAAATTTGTAACTTAGTATAATAAATGTTATGTGAATAAAAGCTTTTTATTTTTACTAAATTTATAAATTGGTAAAATATTCAATCATAATATGCTTTTTATTTTATAAATTTAGATCAAGTGCTGCTTGTTCGAAAATATTAACTAAAAGTAAAAGTGACAACCCTGGGTATCAACGCAAGAGTAGGCTAATAACTCGGCGGGCGGCCTTAGATAACCTACTGTATATTTATCTACTGTG
>NDFZ01005424.1:489263-521745 GCA_002192655.3 Mamestra configurata
TGGTATCTTTTTGGCAACACTGTTTTTGACAGATCACGCGTGAATCGTGTCTTGTGTCATTGTCAAACTTGTTCAGTTTGGTCTATAATTTAACCATGAATCGACTTACGAACGAACAACGCTTGCAAATTATTGAATTTTACTATCAAAATGCATGCTCGGTTAAGAGAGTGCATCGCGCACTTCTTCCAAGCGAGCGCTACCGTGTGATGATTGGCGATTTTTTTTTGCCCAAAATGGAAGAATTGGACATGCCTGACATGTGGTTTCAACAAGACGGTGCCACATGCCACACGGCACGCGAAACAATGGCCCAATTGAGAGCCGCCTTCGGTGAACAGTTTATCTCACTTTTTGGGCCCGTCAATTGGCCGCCTAGATCGTGTGATCTAACGCCTTTGGACCCATTCTTGTGGGGCCATGTTAAGGCTCATGTCTACAGGGATAAACCAGCAACGATTGACGCACTGGGAGCCAATATTGAAGCATTTATTCGTGATATACCGGCTGATATGTTGGAGAGAGTGTGCCGAAATTGGGCCTTGCGAATGGGCCATCTAAACCGGAGCCGCGGCCAGCATTTGCATGAAATCATCTTCAAACATTAAATTATATTGATCGTTCTATCGATTCCAATAAAGATTTCATCAAATTTTTCAATTTTTTTGTGTTTTTTTTGAAAATCAAATCCTATACCTCTTAAAAAATCACCCGTTATATCCGTAAAACACTGAGGGTTTTCAGGAAATATACGCCACCATTTCGTCGCCACTTGGGCGAGAGGTCCTCGTCTTTGAAAACGCAATTTTGATGAAAACATGACATTGGCGTCAGTTTAACTAATTGCAGAAAACATGAGCGTTTTGACAGATGCCTGCCGGTCGATTCTGTCAATCCATATAATCAAGATGTCACGTGATCACGAAGTGAGCTGTCATTCCATCTTGATTGTATGGATTGGCAGCTCATCACGTGATCACTTCACCAAAGCCTTCACTTCGACATGTTTATAGAATCGACCGGCTGGACCTAATGCCTCAGTGCCCTACCTGGTCATTTCAGAAAACCCTCATTTCTATGAAAAAGGTTGTCGCATACTTATCGCGGCTTTTTCAAGAAACTTAATTAAGCATGTTGTGTGACCGTTAAATATGCAGTCAAACTCTGCACGGTTCTAATACCATCAATCAATCCACTGTTCCCATATCAAACAACCGTGCCGCTAATGTCTTCAGCATTTCACATCATAATTATATTTCGTAACAATAAGTCCGTGATATTTAGCCACAACCGGTTGACAACCGAAATACCATTTATTCTTTAGCTTAATCTGGCCCTCGGAAACCGGTAATAAGACAGAAATTCACCTTGAACTGTTGCCATGTACAGGGAATTGGTGACACAAAAGTGCGTTGGAATTTATTGAAAGTGACTGGGGAAGGAAACTGCGTCCTTTTAGTAGAGGATTCCAAGAGTAAGATCGATGTTACTTGGGATCTTAGACCATTTAGGCTCTGCTCCCGAGGGCTATTTTACAGAACCGTTAAATTTTCCGGGATAAAAAGTAGCCTAAGGCACTTAGTGAAAGAGTAGTTTTCTTCTATCAGTTAAATATTTTACAAAATCCGGTCAGTTGTTTCAGATATTAAAACCACAAGAACAAACTTTTTTACTCTTTCTAATTTCGTTTAGAAATCATAAGAATTATCAGTACAGTTGAGGATCCTTTTGTGAATTTTCTTTTATAATTTCTTTTCGGAGAATTGGAAATCTAGAAAACATAGATAGCGTATGTTCAGCGTCTATGGTCCAGAATTAATTACCCATGTATCGCGTTAGAGCCAGCAAAAAAAAAATGCAGTAATATAGATATTTTTTATGCTCAATCAACAAGGCTGGCAATTTAAAATGTGATATTTCTGCTTTACCATAAAGGACGAAATGTCATACATCACGGAACGTTTATTTTACCTTCCACTTCACACTAAACGCTATTTAATGGAGCTGTTTGTTACACATAAGTGCACTAACACTCCATATAACATATTGTATTCAAACTACATACTGTATTCACTTATTCTATATCCATTGTGACTATTAACTGCGCTTACGGTTTATTTTATCTTGAATTCAGGGATTCCCACGCAGCGGTTTCTGAGTACGTACGATTGAGCACTTTCAAAATTCACGGAAAACCTTTTATATTCTTTTTCCATGTGGAATATTTAAATCACCTTTTTTAGGGTTCCGAACCCAAAGGGTAAAACGGGACCCTATTACTAAGACTTCGCTGTCCGTCCGTCTGTCACCAGGCTGTATCTCATGAACCATGATAGTTAGACAGTTGAAATTGTCACAGATGATGTTGTTCTGTTGTATAACAACAAATACTAAAAAACAGAATAAATGAACATTTAAGGGGGCTTCCATACAACAGACATGATTTTTTTGCCGTTTTTATAGATAATGGTACGGAACCCTTCGTGCGCGAGCACGAGTTGCAATTGGCCGGTTTTTTATTTTATAAGTCCATGTATAATACTGGCATGATGAATAGATATGTGTCTAACGTATGTTTGGTAGGTAACGAAAAAATCAGTCTAAAATATTCTAAATATGAATATTTATCCTAACTATCTTAACCTATTCAAAAATAATTTGAAAAAGTTGATAGCATATGAATTAGGTATATGCTACGGCAAACTGACGTTTTCCAAAATAAAAACTCCCCAAATATGATGTTCTTGCAATAAAGAAATAGTGAATGATAAAACGAGGAAAAATCTCGAGACCGTCAGCTATTTCAGGAAGTAAGAAAACTCAGTCGTTATAGTAACACATGTGACGACGCTTACATAAACTAGGACTCGATAATAAACCTCATTATATCTATCGTAGAATTATCTTGGTAGGGTCATGTGAAGAGGATGGATGAAATGTGTGTAACTAAAAGAGTTATGAATATAAATGTGGATGGATGGAGAAGTAGAGGGAGGTCAAATTCAAATTCAAAATTCAAATTCACTTATTTTAGATCATAACATTCACATTAAATTTCAATTAAAATAAATATACATAAAAATCGAATGAATTACTTCTACCTACAAGTCATTGAATTAAATTCAAATCACATTTATATATTAATTAAAATACACAAGATAAAAGATCACACGAACACAAAAATAATATACATTATTAGATAAAATCCTAGGTAAGTCATTTGTTTGTTTGTCATTAAATTAATCATTTAACAATGATTAATGTAATGACAATCAAACCTGTTCGCCAATGCACTCAGGATGCCATTAGAGGTGGCCCGGAGCCTGCGCCCCAGAAAAAAAGTGATGCCAAAGAAAAGATGTTAGGAGTGATTTGAGAGAAAAGGGAGTTAGTGATAGCGTGACGGTTGACAGGACAGAATGGAAGAAAAAGACGTGTTGCGCCGACCCCGAGTAACATGGGATAAGGGCAGGAAGATGATGATAGGTAGGTAGTAGGTAAGCAGGTACCTACCTAGTTTATCGAGTTCTAATCATCATCATCATCAGCGACCTATTGTATAGCAGGTAGATGTTACACACACAAATAAAGGATGGAAGGAGGGGTGGCCTTTGCCCAACAGTGATGAAACAATGATTGATGAGTTTGAGACAGTTTATAAAAAACTAGCTTTTGCCCACGACTTTGTACGCGCATATCCCGTTTTTTTCCGTTCCCGTAGGAATTTCCCGTTCTCGCCTATAGACTTCTTTATGCATGTGGCAATCATACCTATACAAAAAAAAAAAACTTGAGAGGTAAATAATATCAATATAAAAAATATCATTTATCATTTATATCTAAACTACTCATCGGATTACCAACTCTTCTGCAGATTGAAATGCATAGCACTCATTCTCGTAGCCTACTTGTTATCCTTGAAAAAAACACCATCCCTGTTCTGTTTCTTGATAGAGAAGTGAAACCGCATGAAATAGCTAGTATTTAATCAATTAAAAAAGTATTTCACAACTAAAAAAATATAAAAGTTTTAAAATATTTGTATTGTTTTCAGATTCAATTTGTTGCGTTCGAACGATCGCCAATTATGTCTATTACGCTAAATAACTGATACGTTTCATAGTTTTAAAACTGTTTGTTCATAAAATAGAGCAGATATCATGCAATTTTTTTTTTGATTCGAACGTTTCCTTTGTAGTATTTGAAATTAATACCAACTTTCTATTCTGGATGGTGTGTACCTGAGAAGTTTTTGGGTACCTACTTACAATGACATATAGGTAAGTTACGAGACTCCTTTTTTCAAAATAGTCAATACTAATAATTATTATAAGCGGTAAAATTCTTTGTTCCATTCTACTGTATATACAGATCCGATTAAGAAAACTCATTCATGAAGAGGCTGTTTTTTGTCTTCGAAACATCATCATATTCCAATAAAATCTTCTAGGATAGAATAAAAGGAGCTGAGCCGCGGGAAAAATTAGTGTCTAATCAATTACTTTTATCAAAATATTTGTATCTTATATTTTGGCGCTTTATTTCGAAATTAAAACCACATTCTTCTTCGAAATTCAAACATAAAAGGAAACAAAAGACAATCAAAAAAGTGTCGTTACAACTTTTCGTTTGAATTTTTCCGTCTAGCCCCCTTTCACAACGCGCGATAAGGAACTTCGATCCAATAAATTTCCAAATCCGACTGGTAGTTCCAGAGATTAGCGCGTTCAAAGAAACAAACAAACTCTTCAGCTGTATTATTAGTATAGATAGATAAAGATACCTATTTACATAAGAAATTAACTATAGATCCGGACTTTAGATGTAAGGTTGGTTTAAAACATTTAAAACAATCCGTTTAAAACGAAAAATATCGTTTAAAACCGAAATAAACGATATTTTTCGATTTAAAAAAAACAAAACATTTCTTTTATTTTTTTTAAACCGTAAAACGATTTATTTTGGGGTTTAAAACGGCAACATTTTGATTTAAAACTTTTTAAATCGGTTGTTTTACATCTATAATCCGGACCGTGTATTAGTTAGTAATAAAATCCATAGGAATAAACTCTCATGAACCTTCAAAATATTTATGAAATGCTCTATTCATAGTCGCAATTAGTGCTTCTTCTCCACATTTATTAAGCGCACAGCCGACATGGATATATATATGTGGATCTCTGTACCGGCATGTATTGCCTCTGACCCGTCAACCTGTCAAATGTACCAAATATTGTAAAACCATAAAGTATTTGAAAAGAGTAACTATGGAGTTTCTTGCCTGTTATTCTCCATAAGAATCTACCTTTCCGAATGGACAGTACGTCTCAACCAGGTTGGTAGATACAAAAAAGTAACCATTCAATGGATCAAGGGACACAGCGAATCCCGAGGCAACGAAGCAGCGGACGAACTCGCCAGAAGGGGGTCGAGTATGACACTCCCCATCGGTTACCTACGCAATCTGGTAAGGAAACGCACTAGGGGTAAACATAACAAGCTATGGGTTGACCATGGTGAGTGTAGGCAGGCCAAAGAGGCACTTCCCTCTATTGATGGCTGTTTCACGAAAAAAGCCCTAAGACTTACTAAACAGCAGTTGCGTACAGTCACAACCGTCACAAGTGGCCATGGGTATAAACACCTCTATGTTATGGGAGTCACTGACAGCCCACTCTGTAGAGCCTGTATGGAGGAGGACGAGACAGCAGCACACTTGCTACTAAGCTGCCCGGTTGTCGCTGATTACAAGGCTAAGTACTTCGAAAACCCAGGTACCCTCTGTGAGATAGTTGGTAACACCAAGGCGTTGCTGGCCTTCCTTGGGGAGCTGGGGTGGATCGAATGACGCATTTGTCCCACCTGCACGCAAAGTACGCGCTTAGTCGTGGAGTTCCGGAAACCAGCCCGAGTTACAAACATACATGGACAGTAGAGTCACTTTATTATATTTTATACTAGCGACCCGCCCCGGCTTCGCACGGGTGCAATGCTGATACTAAGTACCGCCGCAACCGCTATGTCCCTGCATTTTAAATCGGTAATATCTTCGATAATATTCATTTATATTACATTCTGTAAATGTCGTATTGATCTACACTGGTCATCACAAAAATCGGCCCACCCTGTTTTTGCACTATTACTTGTTATGGGTTCATAAATAACAGGTTTCGAATTTCTATTTATTTTTAGGGTCAGATAAGATGTTTGACATATGGGTACCATAAATTTTAGTGTATTTCAGGGTACTTAAAACAATTTTTTTTATCATAAACTGTTCTTAGTGCGTTTTTGCTTGTTTATGTAGAGACACAGTTGAGCGTTATTTCTCTGCCGGAACAAAGTTTAAAACGGTGAATTTGTTAATTACGATAATTTTACGGACTAACACTGTATTTTTGATCGATTTTGTTTGAAAACTATGGATACTGTGGTCTTACTGCAACAAGGCTTAAGTCAACGTGTTGTGGCCCGCAGTTTAAATCTGAGCCGATCAGCGGTTCGGCGAGTATACCAAAGGTTTCTGGAGACTGGCGAGTATCGGAGAAGACCAGGATCAGGAAGACAAAGGGTCACAAATGAGAGAGATGATCGATTTATAGTGACATCAGCTCTCAGAAATCGTCACCTTTCCGGTGTTGACCTTCAGCGACGCTTACGTGAAGTGCGCGGGGTGGCAATAAGTGACAGTACTGTGAGACGGAGACTTCGTGAACAGAATTTAAGACCACATAAGCCAGCAACTGGACCACAACTGACCACAGCTCATCGACAAGTGAGACTTCAATTTGCGCGGAATCACCTCAACTGGACTATAGACCAATGGGCATCAGTTCTCTTCTCTGATGAGAGCCGCATGACTTTATACGGTTCTGATGGGCGTCGCAATGTCATGAGACGACCAGGAGAGCGTTATGCCCAGTGCTGCATACAAGAAACCGTCAGTTACGGTGGAGGCTCGGTAATGTTTTGGGGTGGTATTTCTTTGACTGGGCGCACCGAGCTTGTTTTTATCAGCAGGGGTGCTCTAACTTCTGCACGTTACATAACGGAGATCCTGGAAGATCATGTGATGCCTTATGCTGGTTATATCGGAGAAGAATTTGAGTTAATGCACGATAATGCACGGCCACACGTAGCGCACATTGTCACTCAGTACTTAAATGATGTCGGCATTAGGGTTATGCAGTGGCCAGCCAGAAGTCCGGATCTCAATCCCATAGAGCACATGTGGGACACGCTAAAACAGAAGGTGAGAGCTAGAGATCCAGCCCCCACAACCTTAGGAGATCTGGAAACGGCTATTAAGGAAGAATGGGACCGAATTCCTCAAGGGACCGTTAAAATTTTAATCAGATCCCTAACACGGCGAATGCAGGCTGTCATAAGGGCAAGAGGAGGAAATACAGAATATTAAAGTGAAAGATTTATCCCCATAAGTTTTAAGAATTAAAAATTACAGTGACTTGAAAACCAGTGTAAAAATCGGGTAAAAATTATCGATTTTAATTTTATTGCTGAAATTGTTAAGTTTCATCTTGTTATTAGTTTTTTTATGCGTAAATTGTAAAAATAAACAAAATTAATCAAAACAAAACAGTTGTAAGACAATTATTTCATTCAAAATTAAAAAAAAGTGGGAATATCGAAAAACATTCGGGTGGGTCGATTTTTGTGATGACCAGTGTAATATACACTGTGTAATGCACAATGTATTTAAGGTACTTAATTGGATAAGGATTAATGCTGTATTGCTTAAAATCGCTTCGTAAATAAGCCATTATTTCTTGTAAAAAGTAAAGGGTAAAAAATGGTTATTATGGGTTATCCCTAAGAGATAGATAAATACCATTGCGGATTTTTTTGTAGACTTTTTTAAGGTGTACAATACTGTAGTACATTATTTTGATCTATCTAGTAGGGTTTAGCCGTTAGCAATGTAACCGCAAAAAAATGTGATTATTTACGACATCACATTAGAAACCTCTAAAATGATCAGTGTTTCTCTACTATATTATGCATGTATTAAACATAATATGAACCTTCCTCTTGAGCCACTTTATCTATTAAAAAAAACCGCATCAAAATCCGTTGCATAGTTTTAAAGATTTAAGCTTACATAGGGACAGACAGACAGCGAGAAGCGACTTTGTTTTATACTATGTAGTGATTATTATTTTAACTGCAAATGATGACGTTCAAATGTGCCGTTTAGTAACCTAATTGAAATAGACGATTGAAAGACTTTGACTAAACAGAATGAACACGCACATTCTGGACTCACTAGCTCCATCGTTGCCACCAGGCGATATCGAAGTTAAAAGCTGCCTCATAAGAAATTTACAAAATAAAACTTACAGTAACTAGAGCCCATATCGTATACATACCTTTTTTTAAGGATGGGAAATCATCAAATGACTTCTTCCGCTCTGGGTTGAGCGGAAGGGCGTGTCAGACTCTTACTGACTAAAACCCATTCGTGTTCCTTCTAAAGCCCTTTGCGTTCCAGAGTCGCGGTTGACTTTTTCGAATAAAATCCACAACACCGTATACATATACATACCTACATAAGTACGCAGACACAGATCATAGCATTTCATGATAAGAGACTTAAAGAGGCCTAAAATTCAAAAAAATGCGTCCAAAACGGAACTGACGTCATTGCTTTTGAGAGTAACGTCCGGTTAACCTTAATTTGTCCCATTGGGGAAACCCGTGCAAAGCAGAATTCAGTCTAATGATTAAGACTTTACCAGTTCAAATTGTTACAAAGTTGTCTTTATGATTTTACACATGAATGGCCATTATTATTATTTGTTTGCATGCCGAATGGTAAAATATGGCTGACCTTTAAATTAACTATTATTTGTAACAACTATGTTTACTACCCATATTTGCAAAATAAAATTCTATTCTATTCTATTCTATCGGGCTCCCCTAATCCCGGTTAAATAAAATTCTAACTCAAAAGAGCTCATGGTGAAGGTTATTATCGTCAATGCCAATGGTGAGGTTGCCAAACTAGTTTGCACATAATATTGTCGTAACAAAAAGTTTTTATTCTATCCTATCCTATTAATATTATCAGGATCAAGGCAAACATCTAAAAAAATACACAACATATTGACCCCTTTCCACAATTAAAAAAGTCAGTTCGATTGGAAGTTTTTAATCAATCACGGCTCAAACTCAAATCCATTTAATTTGAGTGAACCATGACCTTTATGACATACGACACTGTTAATTTCGTCAGTATGTTCTCGAGGGATAATTGTCAACTATCCCACAGGCGAAGGCGCTGGCAAAAGCGAATATCAAATAAGATTCAAGTCTGTCTGATCCGAGGATCGCAAACGCATACGATGTAGAGGGGTCAACTTCCCAGGCGAGTTATAATGGCCGGTAATTTGATTATTGTTCTGGGAAGTCGCAGTTGCCATCCTCGATTAAGATTCCCCCTATCATGTGTGGCCTGCTGTGTGAAAGTTTATATTAAAATAGAGTGAGTAATAATACTTTTGCCCTTAACATGCTTAAAGCCCTGTCTTGTATTTTTATAAAGTACCAACGGAAGGAAGCACTGCATTATTGATTTATTGCTTCTATGCTGTCACGCATTATGATAGGGTTACCCACAGATAGGGTAACATCGATTACCCACGTAAAGTTTTGTCAACAAAATCCCAGTGTCTTATGAGACAAGTCAGAATTAAATGTCAACAAGATGGCTTGTTTTTTGTAGTTACCTACGTAGGTGATGATCTTCGTTTTTATTAATGTGTCTCGTATCTATGTATTTATTCAATAAATTCAAATTCCGGTCAAATAAACGTCCTTTTCCGTGAATAATATAAATAAAAACATCGCTTAGTCAATTAAATAGAAACAAGTTATACTTACATTTTAGCTCGTTATTCGTGTATTCAAAAGGCCCAATCTCATCGAAAAGTCCAGCGAGACTTGTAGAACCTGGACCTCCTTGTAACCACAAAATCCATGGCGTATCGGGTCTATAGTTTTCTGCGGGAAAATACCAGAAGAAAAGGTTGGAGTTGAGCTTCTCATCGACTGTGAAGAATCCAGAGTAACTCGTTCTGTTCAAGAATAGAGTTGGATCTACTAGGGATAGATTTCTTGCTTGTTCCACAAAGTTCTTCTTGATTAGTTGTGTGAGGATTAACGCAGGTGTCCTTGCCAAAGATGATGATAAACTGAAAAAAGTAAATGATTTCAAAAATTACCGATTTCACGCACGATGCTCGTAAAAGCTTTGACCGTTAGAAAAAAGGGTTACCCGTATAAATGTTAACAAGTAAATCATGATGACATTGGAATCAAAATTAATTTACTCGATTCTTCCTATATCCAATCATATTTTTATTGGCACAATTATTTATTTATTTATTTATAGCGTACCTAATTTGAACATTTAATTAAATGTGGTCGTGACATTAGACCGGTTTTTGACGGCCCTGAGCGTAGGGTCAACACCATTGTTTGATAGTAATCGTTTAAGTACAAATGCACTTACTTACTTAGCACGCATGGTGAAAACATAAATAAAGCGTGGCCTGAGTAGGTACTAATCCAGTCAGGAGGTACATTTTACCTCCCCATTAGTACTACTAATGAGTGGGTAAAGTGTACCTCCTGATTGGTCTAAAGTACCTTAAGCCAGCATCAAAAGCATATAGAGAAAATATTGTACTTACCAAAAAACTTTAAAAAAAAAGTTTTTGGTTGTTTCTTCGTATTTTAAAGAAAATTAGCTGAAGATTATCAAAAATCCATCGAAATGCGATTGATGTTACAAAATTGTTCTTATCTATGACAGTTCTTTAGGTACCTACTGACAGAAAAAAAGATTTCAGAATACTTTGGATAGGTACAGTACTACCTAATATTTTATTTGCTTTTCTTAAAAATACAACTAATTAGCCAATTTACTACGGAATTTCACGCTCTGATTATTGGGTAGGTATAAATTCATGAAATTACTGTGAAAGATTGGACTAACAATACTAAGTTATGCTTCTCTTTATCACTGTGTCACAAATTGCGCGGGAAACAATCATACATATCTAGAATAGATCGAAGTAGATCTAGATTTGCCTTTGCCATCAATCACTTAAAATTATTCGCAAGTGCAGTGGCACCGAATGATTGTGTCTGAATTGAGTGCCTCTATTGTGTTTATCTCAAAACCTGCTGCAAGCTTAAAGATAAAATTGTAATTAATTATAATGCAAGCTTTCATCATAATCAGCTTTATAAACAAACAAGCCGCTGAAAAAAAATAAGACAAAAAAAAACACAATTTGGTCCTCTTACCTCGCTAGTAAAAATAATCCAACAAACACTTTCATTTTGCACCACAAAAAAACGTCAATTTTATGTCAAAAAAGGATTATTTGTAAAAAAAAAAGCGTTCTTTTTTTAAGGCAACGGCGACCGCGCGCGACGCCGTCGAGTTCCCTAACCGGACTGACTCCGACACGAGTTAACGTGACCCCGCGCCAACCAGAGAAATTGCACAACTTTGCCTGCTAAGTGACGTTGTGATAAATCTACATAATATCGCTCATTGATGCAATCTGTTCAAAAGCTATGACCTCAAGTCGTTTATAACGCTTGCTGAAAAATCCCACTAATCAATTTTTTTACTCTAGGGGTGAAGCCAAACGAGCGTATTTTTTTGAGTTGTGAGTCGCATAATTTACGTTGCATTCGGTTTAATACTAAAGTCCTTAGTTTGTGCCACAAGGCGACGCAAACTCATTTTACGACGACGACGCGACTCACAACTCAAAAAATTACGCTCGTTAGGCCTCAGCCTTAGGCAAATTGTTTTCCTCGTTCGCTCGTTGCACTTGTCAATCAAACAAAACAATTGTTATTTGAGCATGTGGGTAATGTACCATATGTATAAGGTCAAAATGCAAACAGGAAAAGCTGTTTGGGGTAAAACTCAACCTTAAAAAAAACAATAAAACGAGGTCAATTTATTTTACTACGCAATTGTAGTCCTCTGAATAAGAACAAAATTCCAAGTCTGTAAGAAACACAGTGTTTTTTAAAATTTAAATACGTAATAAAGTAAATGGGCAATTAATTTAATATCATTTTTATGAGAACAAAAACACAAAGGTATTTATTAGGCGTTGTTTACAGTTTCCGAAATTAATCAAAAATAAAGGGTTACCAGCATAATAACTTCATATGATCATAAATCTATACATATCATAATAATGTAACGGATCGTTCTCTGTACATGGAAGATATATGAGAAAAAAATATTATTGGGACCTTTATCGACGCAAATAGCACCGAAAACAATGATTGTTAGATTTTTTGTCCATCTCAGAAACGGCTTAACCGATTTAGATGTAGGTTTCACCAATACATTGTGGTAAGCTTCACTTAACATTTAGTGTTTTTTTCACGTCAATCTGTTCATTAATAAAAAATTATACCAATTTAAAGAATAACGTCGAACATTTGTTAAACTATCTATATCTATCTATTCTTTCTCTGTCCAGTAGCATTGAATGAAACTTTACTAAACTTCATAATCTTTAAAATAAAAAAGTCTGTCCTAAGTAACTATTCCACGCGGACGAAGTCGCGGGCAAAAGCTAGTTATTCATAAAGCTGAAGAAAGAGGTAATACTTCTAGCTAACGCAACCTTAATGGGCACTTGTTCAAGCTCTTGTTTTTGCTTCGTATACAAAACGTAAAAAAAAAATACAACCGACTTCCAAATAAAAAACAATAAGTAGGGTTTATTTAGTTAGGAGATTTTATTTTTATTTCTAGTGTATATAGTTAGTTAAGTATTTATGGAATATATAAGTAGGTAACTTTAATTTTGGCAGTCGGTGATTTTGGTTGTTTTTCGTTTTTTGACACCAACTTCCGAAATTAAAGTTAATTTATACTTTGTAGTGTTTTTATTTGGAAGTCGGTTGTATTTTTTTGTAAAAAGTTTTTTTTTCACTTTTAAGTGGTTCACATGCGCTTACCCCTTCACAGCGTACTGGCATGATGTTATGTTATGAACTGGTGTAAACAATAGACAGACATGAGATTTCAGTAATCCCAGTCCATTTGCTATCATTTATTGAGAAATTCGGAGATAGGCAACGGAACTTCCGTTGCCTATCTCTGAATTCCTTCATCAGAGCTTCACCAAATTGAAATGGGAGAAAGAACTCCGAGAAATTACTCTTCCAAAAACTACCCAAATCGCAACAAGTGTGCCTATAAAATCTGAAGTGTTCTTTCTATTTCTCCAGGATCCTATCATCAGATCCTGACTTGATGATCATGGGACCACCTGAGATGTATATAAGAATACCCTTTCAAACAAAAAAAAATCCAAATCGGTCCAGCCATCTTCGAGTAATCGGGGAACATATGTATCACACAATCTTCTTTACGTACATAAAGAAGAGTGTGTAAGTGTGAATAAGTATTCACACTCTTTTTACCCAACATATTCCAGAGGGCGAATCGGGCGAACTTAATCGGGTGGTTTTATCATTTTATTACCAGAAACCGTTCCGAGCCCAGAATTTGGTCTTTATGATTACCTAATTAAATTACCTAGGATAGAATGTTCAATTTGTAAAAGACAACACACTTGTATGAAACCTGAACTTGGAGAGTTTTAATAAAATTGCACTTTTGTAATCATTTATTGTAGATCATATTTGTAAAAAGTAATTCAGAGAAACAGACAATGCTGTTCTCACGACTGTGTAGGTATCTGACAAGCGATAGAAAGTTAAATCATTGCAGTAATTAAAACAATGTAAGGATTATGAACAATGCAATGTACCTACTTAGTTTAAGATTTCTTAATGTTGACTTTTTAACCTCATTGTCTAAAACAATCGGACCACCAACTGTTTCGGTCTCTTTCCTGTAATTAGAGTCAGCCACGAAGTTTGTGTTAGTTAATTAGATCATGTTTTCTTTCTTTTTGCTAGCCCGCGGTGTCCCTCCAACTCCTTGGCAAACACCCTGATAATCTGCTTACTTTTTAATTATATATTAAAAAATAAAATTTAAATAATGAGCAGCACGACAAATTAAACGCGAGTCAAGTTTTGTGTTTGATATAATTTGTCAAAAAAAAAATATATCCACAAACTGGAACTAAGTCTGCATTATTATAGAAATCTAAGTCAGTAGGTAATAATTACAGAGCTAGCTAAAATTCCACATTCGTAATTAAGCAAGTCGTAACGTATGTGTATATATTATACGTAGGTAATTTACACGCTACATTTTTTATCGTAATAGTTACTACCTAGGTATGACCATAGGTAGGCAATAGAGGTGTGCACTGCTCGGCCTGTTGCACTAGCCCGGGAATTTAAGCCATACCACCGCCGTCGATGGTTTTGTCGGTGATGTGTTATGTCATTGTTACCAAATTTTTTAAGAAGAATGAGAAAGAATTTCTAATTTTAGAGAGAGACACCATTTTAAAAACAGGACTGTTTGCGAAACATCAATAGCATTTTTCGTTACATTGGAAATAATTGTATCTGATAATACATCGAAGGGTTGAGGAACTTTACAAGATCCAGGATAAGGAGACCAGGAGCCTCCAATCCAGCTTCCAGAAGCCAGAAATGCTGTGATAAGTCAGTGGACTGATAAGAAAGAAATTACCGCACACCTCTAGTTGGTAGCTAACTAATGCATAATAAGCACTTCTATGTACCTGATATATACCTACGTGTTAACATGTTTATTTTACACAGATGAGGTTACCTACTTGTAAGTAATCTATTTATATCTGTTTTACATACTTTCTATTGTTCTTCATATCGCTAAGAACCGTGAATTTTTTATCGCTTAATCGATACTGGATGAGTAATGGCTAAAATTGGTTCGTACGTTACGTTTATCTAACGTCATAGTCACACGAACTCGTAGGTAGGTACAGTGGAAGCCTGGATATAGTAGCTATTGTACAGTGGGCACTAATCTGAATATTATTGGTAGGTTGCATATATGCTGGCATAAAGTAGTTCGGGCTGGATTTAAACAAACATTCGGATTAAGATCGAAAAGGATGACACTGGCAGATTGTTTACTCTAGCGGAGCGTCTCACATTAATGGTGACTGTCTCCTGATGGCAGATTGTGTCAGAGATCAGCTGTTCAATTCTCATATTTTAAGAGCGGTTCCGCACTGCATCCGATCCGTATCCGTGAAAATGCGTTCCGAAGTAGCCATCGAACTATTTGTATGGTACCTAGTTTACGCACTAGATCCGACTTTGGTCACCCGATTTCTCTCCGTCATCCGTGAGTCTCCAATTCGGAAGACATATTGAACGCTTTCGCATTAGGTTCCTATCTCGGATTCAAAACGGATATATCCGCGCAGCTCGACAGCGGGGCGAGGCGTGGGGTGGATTTGGGTCAGAGATTAAATTAGTGCGTTAGTGTGTTACTGCACCAATCGATCGATTGACGATAGATGCTATCGATCGACGTTAATCGATTGGTGTGGTAGCTTTGACTGATCGAAGAAATAGTTAGTAGAAACTATCGATCGACGTCGACTACTTTATTCTAACATCGATTGATTGGTGTAGTAGAACCTATCGATCGACGTCGACTAATTAATTCTACCATCGATCACGATAGATCGATTGGTGTACCCTAAGCAATATCCGAATGCAGTCCGAGTTTTTTAGACTCTCTATTTTCACTGATTCGCATCGGATGCAGTGCGAAAAACATCATCCAAATTCGGTCCGAGTTTTTATATTCGCATTTTCACGGATTCGGATCGGATGCAGTGCGGAACCGCTCTTAGGGGGCATTCGCATTCGCATTGCAGTCACTATCTGTCAAAAACATTTATTGTCGCTGGGATGATAATGCGTTTTAAATTTAAACGTTTCTCGAAACCGCCTTTTCTGGCTTAATGCTCTCCTCGATTACCTAGGCATTATAATTCCGGCATAATCCTGATGGTATACGACGACCACTGCCTACTGGTGAAGGCCATCCTGATCCTGCGCCTAATCAATACACAAAATGACATCTAGGAATCAACAATCTAATAAAAGAGCAGATTCAATAAAATATCTTCAAGGGACATTCGACTTCCTGTAATCCAATCTGTAGGTACCTATAAATGTTGTGAAAAATACACCATGCGACTCATGCGTGAGGATCATTCTGCTGTACGACTCAGCAAGGCGCCGATAATGACACTGGATGACGGAGGCTGATGGGAGCTAGATACACTAGGTACTTAGTCCCTGAGTAGTGAAAAGTTCTGGAGCTAGGAGGTCAAATAAAGCGCAGTAGGTATACTTTCCAATGCTTAGTTATATTTTTCCATAATAGGTACACTATTCAATAAAATTATTAAACATTTCATGGCGGGAGAATAATCGCGAATGCCACAGATTAAAAACCACCGCCACATAAAACTAACGCTCATTCACTTTAAGTAGGTACTTCAAATTCAACTAATATATTAAAAATGGAATATCCGAAATTACTTATGCTTGTTTATTTTAAGTAGTTTGATGTTCAGATTTAAAAATAGAATATCAACAAATAGATACTAAAGGCTTCTTTTTATCCTGAAAAACGCACGGTTCTTGACCCAATTGGCGAAAAAGTCGATGCCGAGAGAAAATCTATGCTACCTATCAAATGTTTTGTAAACATTGTCGACTTGTCAGTATTTACTCGTCGCTGCAATATTTATGACCTTGCGGTCTGTGGTCTAGATAGGTGCACGTGGGATCTAAATACATCGTCACGTGTTGTCATCGTGCTTGCCTTGCTAAAGCATGCCTTACGCACCAATTAAAATATCTACTTAGGTAGTTTTTCGTAGGTCAGTGTGATTTTATTTATAATTTTAGTCTAAGGAAAGCCGCACATGATCGGAAATACCTAGTTTCGATTCATACAAATTTAAAAAAGGACGAGGTCCTCGTAAATGTCTGCCGCCCGGGGCCTCCCAACGGTAAAGGCCGCTGCTGACTGTGCGTTCGGTTTCTCATCATCATTTCAGCCGAAAGACGTCTACTGCTGGACGTAGACCTCCCTCAAATTTCGCCTTATCCACCGGTCTAGTGCGTCTCGCATCCAGCGGATTTCCGCAACCCTTACCAGGTCATCGGTCTACATTGTGGGACGCCTTGCAACACTGCGTCTTCCGGTACACGAACGCCACTCCAGAACCTTTTGGCCCCATCGATTTCCATGTTCGGGTGCAATAACGAAATTGAACTCGGCAACTCACTGACGTTGAGTGCAATATGTCGTGCAGATGCCACAGCATCACTAAATCGCTGCGACAGGTTCCCTGATTTACCTATGTATCTACTAGCTTCGGCAAGCGTATTCACCCACCTGAAATATTTTTTAATAACCCAAGGGAACTTACAACCCGGATAAAATGTTTATTTTATGTTTTAATCCAGGTCAAAGTCTCGCCTGTCAAATTCATCAGTTTTTCAACAAAATATGTTCACAGCGTTAAACGTAAAAACTCACCACTTGTTGAGTGACTGAAAAGCGCCGATATCGCCGTTACAAAAAGCAGCAAGTCTACTAAGGCTCTTAGTAATCGTTACCTGTCTAGAATATCTGACGAGTTACATGCATGCGACGTTTCCGATTACTCACTGAATCGCATGCTGACTCGTTGTGGTAAATAAAACGCATGTAGGTAGTAACTAACCGTGAGAAGTTGTTACTACTTTATCACTTTGCGCGAGTGACACAATCTTGTATTAGTAGCATACTGGGTTTTTCTTTCGCTACGTCCTCTTCCACTCGAGTCGCAAGAGATTCTATTCTAGGCCCCTGTTTCTGGAACGAAAACTGTACTGTGATTGGTTGGACTTGCATATATTTATTGACGCTTTGATTAATTTCCAGAGACTTCAAAATCTGGAAAATTAAACCAAAACCCGTAGGACTTGTTTTAAAGCTTTGGTTAAATAACTTCAGTAACAGTGGCAGAATTTAACCTGCAGGTCGATTCTGTAAAATGTTGAAGTGAAGACTTGGGTGAAGTGATCACGAAGTGAGCTGTCAATCCATATAATCAAGATGTTACGTGATCACGAAGTGATCTCTCATTCCATATTGATTAACATGGATTGTTAGCTCACCTCCTCATCACTTCACCAAAGCCTTCACTTCGACATATTTATAGAATCGACCGGCACGTAATTGTCTCACTTTAGGGCAATTAACCAGCTCTTAAGTGAGACTCTTCATTATTTGTACCTCTAGAAATGATAGCGTATTACAAAAACAAAGCAGAAAAAACAAATAACAGGAGAAACAAAACCCACTTTGATTTACAAATAAATTATTTATTACATTATCAGGCGTATTACACAAAAAAAAAACAAAGGTAACAGATAAACATATTTATTAAATAAAAAAATAAAAAATCAGAGGTAGATCATTGAATTATTATGGATAAAGTCCTGGATGAAGGAGCCTTCCAGCCAGCCGAACCTTCGGCTGAGAGGCTGGTCGTGGGTCCAGCGCGCCACCAGGTTCTGAGTGGGGGCTGGCTTGTCCATCGGCGCCATGTGTCCTGCGCCGCGGATCACCACCTCTGTCAGACGACCGCCGGTCTTGTGGTACCTGGGCCAGGAACAAGGGAGTTTAGACCTTGGTTTGTGAACGGAAAATTTAAAAACCACATAATCGCTTACCTATCATCTTATAGGATTACTAGCTGTTGCCCGTGACGTCGGTACGCGCATATCCCGTTTTTTTCCCGTTACCGTAGAAAATTCGGGAAATATTAAAGTAAAGCTGCTGATGGTCAACCATCCACATACAGCCGGTCACTGGGTGAGCTGTCAATCCATATATGTAATCAAGATGGAATGACAACTCACTTCGTAATCACGTGACATCTTGATTATATGGATTGACAGCTCACCCCGTGATCACTTCACCCAGGCCTTCACTTCGACATGTTTACAGAATCGACCGGCTGTTCGCAGTTGGTTCATTAAAGCTTGTTATAAACCATATTTCATTTTTATGAGACAAACTAGCTGGCCCGCGCAACTTCATCTTCGTTACATTTCTCATAAATGCTTCGCTCCTATTTGTCGTACCTACCGTAATGTTATATAGCCAAAATAGCCTTTCTAGATAAATGGGCTATTCATTTATTTATTTAGCTTTAATTACTCTCTGCACTTACGGTACAAACCAACACGTACAGAGATTCATAATCAAACGTACCAACACTAACATAATTTTAGTATAGAAGTATAGATAAAACTGGCTTCCATAGTATATACGATTACCAGTCTACTAAACCACCCAATTCCATAGCGTTTCATCTTTTGTTTCCATATTTGAATGGAATAGTGTCGGAACCCCAGGGTCCCGAGATTGTCAAAGACAAACAAAAAAGTACCTATAAATAAAACTGTTTTTTTTAAGCGTTGCCCCACACTTGGAATTTTTCCTGTAACGTGGGTGCGTTTACAATCATACAAACTCACATACAAACAGCCAGACCCGGAACAACTATCTGTACGCCATACAAATATTTGTTCCGTGCGGGGATCGAGTTGAAAACTGGTTATATTATTATTATTATTATAAGACCTTATAAAACCGTAGATATAAATTAATTTATTTAAGAAATCACAAAGTCACAAGGAGACACGTGCTTACAAAGTTATTATTTTTTAAAAACGACTTTAAGCAGTTTTTGTGAAAATTTTGTTTTTTTTCCTTTTTGCAAAGTTTAACAAAATATCATCGGGTTAATTAGAAATATAGTCCCAATAAATTCAAAGTCGTGTCTCAGGTCGTCTAGTGCAAATAGGTCGTCGATAAGTAAATACCCTTGTCATTTCGTTATGTACTTTTAACTTTAAAATTATCGTTTAAATGTTGTGAAGTGTTCATATAAACGACGACTACTAGTGTTTGCAAATATTACGACTTTTCCAAGTATGCTTTCAATCTGTAGTAACGATACTTCAGTAGGTAGGTAGACTACCTGCTTGTAGCCGAACTATAAACCTAATTTTAAGGGTTCCGTACCCGAAGGGTAACCAACGGAACCCTATTACTAAGCCTCCGCTGTCCGTCCGTCCGTCTGTCTGTCAGCGGGCTGTATCTGAAGAACCGTAATAAGTAGACAGTTGAAATTTTCAGAGTTATTTTCAATTGTCGCTATAACAACACAATAAATTAAATTAAAAATTAAAGGGGGCTCCCATCCCGTATAAAAACGTGTTTTTTCGGTTTATGGTACGGAATCCTTTGTGTGAGAGTCCAACTCGCACTTGGCCGGTTTTACATCTTCACCGACCTCCAGCACATCGAGCAGCCCCGTGCTCCCGCAGCCCTCACCAGGTCATTGGTGTACGTAACTGTTCTAACTAGGTAGATAGTACAGTTTCAACTCTGCGTTTTCCGATAGGTACGCGCTAACTACTCCAGAACCTTCCAGCCCCATTTACTGCTAGCAATGTGTTGAGTGCACTGCCCATTGCCAAACAACTTTGGAAATAACATTCATCAGGCTATGTCGGTTTCCTTGGTTCCTCTGCTCTCTCTCTTCTGTTTTCTGTATGCAAACATAGCCCTCTCTGTTGCCCTTCGGGTGAAATCCGCTAAACAGGCAAGAAAGTCTTTCTTGCCTTTTGTACTTAAACATATTCTAAGACAAGGTGTCTTACCCAGCGAGTTTGTTGTTGAAGATGTAGGGAAACCGAGTAGCGTTGACGAACTCCTCGGAAGCGTTCCATTTCCACGTGCGGTAGTTCTCTGAAGTAAACACGCAAGGCAGCATCTGATCCAATTGACCACTGCAAAAAGAGAGACCAACAGTCTTTGTAAGGGTTCTTCAAAATTACGCAGGTAGGGTATTCCAACCGTTGTGGAATTTGTTAGAAAGAGTCATCGCGGCCCTGGGGGGCTACTCTCTAAACCCGAAGGCCGTCGTTTCGGGCTTAGTTGCGGGCGTATTCTACGCCGTATCACCTACGGACTTACGATTAGTTCCGAACCCGAACTAAGAATAAATGACAACACGATTAGACAGTTACTGTCAAATAGTGGTTAGGTGATACGGACTAGAATACGCCCGCAACTTAGCCCGAAACTACGGACTTCGTGCTTAGAGAGTAGCCCCCTGGAACGCTAAGGACTTTAGGAGGAACACGGATGGGTTTTAGTCAGTAAGAGTCTGACACGCCCTTCCGCTCTACCCAGAGTGGAAAAGTCATTTGATGATTTCCCAACGTTAAAAAAAAAGAAACGGGTATTCCGCCCAATGCAAGAAGTAATTGAAATAACTAAAAAACAGAATAGGGATCAATGTCATCATTATAAACCACTATTGAAGCTTAAATTTTTGCGATTTCAGCGTTAGTTATCGAGCTGTTTTAAACTTGTACCGAAAAAAGTACAACGGTGTTGATTCATTTGATTTTACAATAGAGGAGCTTGCCAATGCATATGCCAATAAGCTGGCTGGCTGGATGAAAAGGACCATTTTGCAGTGAATTAATTATTGTTTAACTAGATACGAATCACCATTTTTCATAATGCAATCTTTTTTTTTATCCAACTAAAAATTCAATCTTTGGGGGATTCAGAATCATGTCTGAATCCATGATATCCATTTGGGCGCCGATGTGTCAAACACCCTGTATCTGTATTTAGGAAGTACTAAGTTACTGTAAAGAAAAATAGTAGGTAGTATAATGGTGCCAAAAATAAATCTGAAAGGCTACTGTAGCCTTGCAGCGCAGTGCCAGCGCCAAACAAAAACGTAGTAACAATGAATATGTAATGTGATACCTACTGATCTTGTATCGCTTTCCGGACAATAGGCCACATGACAATTAACAAAAAACAATGTTTGTTTTATAGACGTTAAGGCCTGTCCGTCAACAAAAATCACCTAGTTAGATAGTCTATCTACTCTCTGGCTTATTTTTTTATCAAATGACTATTGATGATAACTATTACCTTTCCAGGCATTTTTAAAATACTGATGTACCTAGGTTTTTAATTTATAATTAATTTGTAGAGTATTTCTATTTTCATATCGGTGTTTATGTGCCATATCTGCCTCGAGTTTTCAAAAAGTTTTTTAGTTTAAAAAACTCACAGAATGAAAGTTAATTTAGATACAGACGAAATTTTAAGAAGATCTCAAGATTCTATAGCACATAATTATGTACCTATACCTACCTAAGATATAAGAAGAGGGTATGGACTGTTCATGTAGGTGATATATTATGATGGTACCCATGTTGATACATTTTGCCAGTTGCTAGGTAGCATCAATATTTATCCTACTCTCTGTGTCATCTGAGAACAACGAATAGTATTAATTTGCATTTCATTGTATGGGTTGAATATCTTCTCGAAAGTAAGTGGAATTTTACAGTAACGGGATATCATAAAAATGTGAGATAAAATTGTGTAAGTATTGTTAGTCAACAATAACCTTTATTATTTTAAAAAGAAATGTCCTATTATCCAGTTACATTGAATGGAAGTCCTTGTTGTCGATCTAGCCGACTGCAGAATCGAATTTAATTTAGTTTTACATGCGGCGCGAAATATCTTCTACAGTGGATACTTTTAAGCCATGGTTCGCCTTCCACGTTGTTGTATTTTTAACTTAAAGGTTGAATGGTAGATAAGGCTTTGTTGCATTAAGTCCGCATTAACTTTATTTACCACTGTTGAAGGTACATTAAGTTTAAATAGAAAAATCCTTTGTCCAGCCGGTTACGTGTCCATAATTCAAAGAAACTTGTGTATTATTATACACAAAGTGTATTGTTGAGATATACAGTTCATCAAGCCAAAGACCGGTGGCAGAAATGAATGGAAACCGTCAAGAAGTTTAATCGGACATTTCTCGGCGTTCAGCAAACAATTAAGGAAGGAAGAAAAGAAAGAAAGAAAGAAAACTAGTTTGTTTGGTACACACAGATACACAGAATATAGGTACAAATAAAAGGAAACTTAATTTTAAAACAATTATACTGTGTGCCCCTCGGTTGCGCCAAAAAGGACCAGTTCAGCAAAATGCCAGACAACTAAGTAGTAGTTGCCTGACGCGACCGGGACATAAATACAACAATAAATCTGCCAAGTTTTTTCTAAACTATTTTAGGATCGGCTTCCAGTCTAACCAGATGCAGCTGAGTACCAGTATTTTGTATGGAGCAACTGTCTGCCTATATGTATCTGACCTCCAGAACCGGCAAGTGCTGCTTAACCTCAAAGATCCGTGCGTTAAGCCACGAGCTCCTCATATAAAGGCAAAAATAATAAACTAAAACACTCACCAATACGCTAACACCTTATAATGCTCCAACAGCCTTTCAAAGATTGGCTTCGCATTGCTGAGGAAGTCAGGAGCCAGATGAGTGTTAACGGTCATGTTGACCCATCCGAAGTTGATGTCCCCGACGTGGATGGCCCTCTTGATTTCCGAAGTCTTCAAGAAGTTGACGTACTTCCCCACAGGGAGCTCGTCTTTTAGGAAGTTGTACGCATGCTTTTGATGGCTCATGAAGAGGAGGACTGTTACCAGGTTGTTCCATTTCTGTGGAGTTGATGTTATGTTACTTGGTTAGTTTGGTTAAAAGCCAAGACATTTACGAGCTGTGGCAAGGGGACAACTGGTCCAGCATTAATTTGTGCCAAGACTTGCCAATGTCTTGCTTCAACTAGAGAGGACTTTTTTTTTATGGATGGGAAATCATCAAATGACTTCTTCCGCTCTGGGTGGAGCGTAAGGGCGTGTCAGACTCTTACTGACTAAAACCCATCCGTGTTCCTTTTAAAGCCCTTTGCGTTCCAGGGCCGCGGTGACTCTTTCGAACAAATTCGCAACCCTGGCAGAACTAGAGAGGACTACGCACTTGAAAATACTTCTATGTTCTGAAAACGTATAGTGTATGGAAAATTCCTGCCTTGATTAATGATCAATGCATAAACCTCTCTTTTCCTGAGTCAACTTCCACGCCCCTGTGCTAAACTTTAAAGGTTCTGCCCGTGATGTTTACGTTTTGAACGCCATTGTCACATATTTGTGACAAGCAAGCGCGTGCCCTGTACGCCAAACGTCACAAATATGTGACAAAAATACGTCGAATTTGTTGCTTGGCGTTGGTGGTACGCCGATGCGTTTATGCTCTGGCGTTCAAATGGTTAATAATTTCGTCTGCCCGTCACTCTCTGAATATCCAATGATCACTCTTCCGCTATACTTTTGAAAAGAGGTTTTGGTGCTTTGGGGCAGTGACAGACTAGTATCGTCACTTGCAATACTTTCAAACATAATCATGCTGTTAGAATTAGAAACAAATACATCAGAAAGGTTAGGGTATAAAAATAAACTTACGTTTTTAGCCTCAAGACTCCTATTAGCCTTGATCTCTGCTTGGAACGAGTCCATGAGCGGCTTCACGGTTTCGATCTGCTTCTTTTCCAATAGACCGAAGTAGTAGAATGGCCATGCTATGTGCGATATCATCTCGGGGTCCACATATGCGTTGCCGATAATCAGACCCTAGACAAAAATAAATAATCCTTTAATGAGATCATGCCAAAAGTCCGTCACACTAGATTTTTTTTCCTAGAAACTTTCTGGCTTTATAAGCTCTAGCTGTGCGAAAATGATTTTTTTTTATCAACCGTAGTGTCCCACCGCTGGACAAGGGTGATGGTACGGGGTCTCTACCATTCTACTCTTCCTGTAATGTTGTCGTCTCCGACCAATCGATCATGCACTCCTCTACGTCGTCACGCCAGCGTTTCCTAGGCCTTCCTCTGGCTCCCACTGTGGAACGACTTTGGCCAGGGCCCCGAATGTCCTGAAGCATTCTACATATACTTATGACACAAATGAGGTACAAACCAAAAATACCAATTTTAGCTTCTCTGGATTTCGAATAAGAATGATTACTCCTTGTGACTGTTTACGTAATGTCGCCGTGGCAGTGGCACACATTGCAATACAATGTAATCATCACAAGCCAAGTGTCACCGTGGGACTATAAAGGTCTAATTTATTTACCTGCAAATTTATGTCAGAACCAAGTTTCTCCTTCCTCTTGTGTATCTCCATAGCCATAGCTGGCACGTACTTGCCAGCGTACGACTCTCCGGCCAAGTACAGCGGGGCTGTTCTCAGCTCAGGGAACATTTGGAGGAACTGCTTTAGGGCTATATAGAGGTGGTTAGCGTACTGGAAAGTAAATGATCGTGTAAAATAAACATAAAAGAAAAGGAAGAATTGCGAAAAACATGTTTATTTAGCACACACAGATACAGACAATGTAGGAATATAAATATGGAGACTTCATTTTAAAACAATAAAATTGTGTTCCATGCGGCGCGTCCAATAGGTCCAGATCAGCAAAACGTCAGACAAAGACAGCATATATCTTTCGCTCCAAAGGACCAAACGATCCTTGTTTGGTCCTTTGGGGCGAAAAATAAAAACATAGCTACAAGAAAAGCCAAAAGTCCAATTAATCTTACCATAGCCATATTGGTTGTATATCCTTCGACATGTTCGGTGAAGCTGTACCCTGTCCCGACTGGGTTGTCGATGAACAGCAGGGAGTGGTTGTGAAGCCAAGTGTATGGGTTTCCTGGAATTGACTTTGTCATTATTCAGGTTATAATTCATTAAGTAAATATCGTAGTAGGGAGTATAGAGAAGTAAATGAGCGCATCACAAAAATGGGTCACGGCAGTAGAAGAGGGTGGTGTGACAGAGAAAACACGTGCTAATAGGTATCTCACGACACCTTTTTTAGGATGGGAAATCCTCAAACGAGGCGTCTCGCTCTGGACAGAGTGGAAAGTTGGAAGGGAGTGTCAGACTTTTACTGATTTAAAAACACCAGTGCTCCTTCAATTGCCCTTTGCGATCCAGGGTCGCGGTAACTCTTTCGAACAATCCCGCATCCCCCGGCACTCACCAATTTGTTTTTGCTTATGTTGAATATGCAAATACCTAAGTAGATACTAAAATTGTAACTGACATTCTTTATATTGCACATAAATCTAGGGGCAATAGCTTTTATCTTGGGAATATTTCGAACAGTCATACCATCTGCAAACAATGAACAAATACACACAACAATCTTGAGATTTTCTTTTATTTGTAGCAACACGTCTCAACTCAGAACCGATGACCTTTAGCAACAATACAATCAATTAAATATTCTATCATTGCTAACGCAGAATGCTAATCATACGGTTTTTTTGCCGATTAAATGCAGACGTTATAAGTAAAGATTTTTTGCAATAAATTGCTTTATATTTTCCTGTTTTGTAATTACCTCGTAAATACTAAGATAAGCTCAATATGTTCCTTATGATTATGGTCCTGTGGTCACTCAGTAAGACAAGATGCGGTTTTTCTTCGTATCATTTGGTGTGTAAATCGCTCATTTTAGTATCGAAGCTGAGATTTTTCTGCTAGGTACATTCTCACTTTGCTTGCAACAAAATTGGATTTGTTGATGGTATTTTGTGGGTACCTAAGCGAAAAGCCATAAAAAATCGTATGTCTGAATCAGTTCGGATTATGGTCGGATCGGTGTTGCCAAAAGATTTAGAGAAAATTGTAGCTAGGTACTTCTTATGATGGAACGATGATGATTTGCGAGAAAATCAAAATTCTATAAAAACCAATATCACTCACAGCAGAGGTCTAATAATACCGATAGTACGCTACACAATCGTTCTAACGTGACCCCTGCGAACTATGACTGTTAGCTACTCTAATAAAGAAACGTAACATTGAGTAAATCTTAATTACCCACGCCAATCATGGATAAAGTATAACAGGAAGATTGAGACAATGAATAAGCAAACATTGTAACAATTAGTATTAGAATGATTAATAACAAGGATAATATCACTGAAAAATATAATACGCAAGGTCTTTGGTTCATTAGGAATTTCTCTTAAAAGGACCATAAAGTCTAAACGAATTCATGATGACGCCATTGTTTTTTACGTGCTATATTCTATTATATTGAACACTTACGTTTCAAAGTGTCATTTATAACGGTGATGGGTCCAATCTCATCAAAGAGCCCAGTCATACTGGAGGCTCCTGGCCCTCCTTGAAGCCAGATGATCCACGGACTCGCATTTACTGGCTTGTTCAACACCGGGAAGTACCAGAAGAATAGGTTCGAATTGTACGTCTCGTTCACTGTCAAGAAGCCAGAGTAGCTCTTGAATCCCAAGAAATGCTTTGCATCCACTCTAGCTGCCTTCTTAGCCTCCTTTATCCGGCCTTCTTTCAGATACGGAGTCAATATCAATGCTGTGCCATTGTCAACTATAACATTTGCTTCACAAGCTTCATTACTGCTTGTTTCAGTGTGATTTGCATCTACCGAGTTTTCTGATACATCTTTGTGTGTGTCGCACGTTTTCTTAGTAATATTATTATTGTTTTCATGAATCAGGTTCTCGTGAACTGTGATATCGCTATCGGTTTTTACTACAGCAGTATCATTTATAATACTTTGTTGGGTTTTAACTGGTTTAACGTCAACTATTATGTTACTTATATCGTCTTGTTGCCCAACTTCAGCGACTCTGCCAAATACACTGGAAAACAATGGTAGCATTGTATTACTAATGAGTTGATTAAGTATAGTGACGCTGATAATACAATTTAAATAGTAGATAAAACAACAAGAACTTGAATATTTTTTGTTTGAGTTAACAACACTCTAGGTATATTCTTAACAATACAGTTATTGTGTCTAGTCTCAGTAAGAACTATCAGAGTATTTCCGAGTATCCGAATAAAAGGACCAAAATATGTTGGGAACTACTCCATGAAATCATTGATATAAGAATATTTACAGGAGGCATAGAATGAAGACTAAAAACTTTTACGAAATGGTGTTCACGACACAGCGAAGTTCCCAAAGCTATCTGATGAATGAGACGACCTGAACCAGCACAGTTGGCATAAAGCAAAATCGACCGACTGGGACCACTCTTATGGTCGGTCTTCCACATTCAGAACTGAAGGAACTTATGCTGAATCATAGAGAAATTAATCGCGCATTATGAAATACGCACACTTGTATTACAGCATAATATGTATTTTATATGTTAAGTTCCTTATGCGTTTCAGTGGAGTAGGTATATCAACATTATGTTTAAAAAATATTATTAAGGGGTTATTTTCGTCTAATTATATCATTAACAATTAAATTTTGAGCAGGTAATTTAGTTCAGGTTCCTCTTTGACTCTACTTTCTTTGAAATTATGTTAATCATCGTATTTGTAAGCACTAATTAGGTAGGTATAACGAAAAAAAATAATTACAATGACTTACCTTACTAAGCACAAAACTAGAATAAAGATCACATGCTTCATTATAAAATATTTGATTAGCCCTAATAACTAGAACGTGCTGTATCGTGTTGATACATGGCTTGCGAACTACTAAGACCGTTGCGACATCCCTGGCCATACATTATCATTACTTGAACTATTTGATCCCGAGCCGTTGATACACTGATACGGCGAAATTCACTTGTATTTGTGTACGATGTATGTATTAAGGTGGATACTGACTGGGAGCACTTAAATTTTACAGACAAACGCACTAGTACAATTTCTATTTGGGAGTCATGCACTCTTTTTAACTCCTGAAACACAGAATTTACACTGGTGAACATGGAGCGAAGAACCAATGCCAATGAAATGATATCTACCACCGCTTTGAAAAATACAAAAACAAAAAATTAAGTCATTGGCCAAGTAGACATTTATAGTTTTCAATGTTTTCAAAACAATAAATACAAAAGCTAAACTGTACGTTTACCTACAATTAGTATGGCATACATAACACACAAACAAATAAAATTTGTATGGCAAAAATGCTTGAATGCAGTTTGTTCTAGTTTCCACAAGGTACGCATACTAAATTAAAAAATTCCGGATGTTACCTGTCAACTGTGTATCTTACCTAATATATTATCACTAGTTAGTAGGCTTGTTAGAAATGCCTAGGTAAAAGTTAAGATAGTATATCTACAGTTAACTTGAAAATTGCATTTTATTATTTTTGATAGGACTGGCGCTGTAAGGCCACATTTCCACCTGCAGCCGTATGCAAGTTGTGTCATATCGCAGGCAACCTAGGTATACTGTGATCAACTGCCCAATCGAGTTCAGCAGGGTAATGAAATGCATGTGTCGTGGCTATATCACAGAATTGGCTATTTCATGATATGGCCGAGGTAAGTTTATGTAATATTTGAAGGAACTTAGAACACCCCGAACCGGATAGGTTCGGTTCGAATGGGATGGCGGAAGCTAGAGTGAGCGAGCGAACTAAGCCCCTGTGTTACCATTAATGTTAGGTCCCTTTAACTGGCCAAATTCTACGATATGGCGACGACACATGCAAGCTGAATGCAGGTGGAAACCTTGTCTTAAACTTCACATTCATGGGGCAGTTCTAACTACATATTAGAACTGTAAACTCGTAACTGGTTATACAAATTACATTAACTTAATGTGTAGGTATTAAGTGCCCCTTGCCAAGCGCTTCCGGTCAGTTCCCACCTTAAACTTATCAATGAAACAGTCCATTGAGACTTTATTCGTAGAATTAGGTTTGACATTGGGTTGCTGTCTCACGTGTGCCAAGTACCTACACACATACAGTGATGTACTAAGTAGCAAATTATTGGGTTTTTCTGTAAGGAATAATACTAACACCTAACATTTTGAGTGATAAAACTGGTTTTGGTATGCTTGTGAAACCGGAACCATGAAAATCGGGCAATCAAGAAAATTAATTACGTCATTTTTGACGAAGCTGAAGTGAATCAGCGCACTCTGATGGCAATAATGGAAAAACTAATTTAATTCAAACAATTTGACATAAACGAATATTTAGGTACGTTAACACGATCGAGTAAGTTAAAAGACTCGCGCTAGGCCCTCGGTTTCCAGTTACTTCAAAATACGATGTGATTTATTTGAATTAAGTTGACATTATTGATAGTTTTAAATTGTTTAATATTGTATTTGCATACCCATGTGATGGTAAAATATGGAGAACTTTATTATAAGGAAAAATATCTATGTATCTCTTACCCATGTTTGCAAATAAATAAATGATTGATTGATTAATTGATAAATTATGGTTTAAACATATCAATGTCACAAAGACCAAAATGAGTCTTGTCGCTTTATGGCCTGCGCACACGCACATTCACGTGTACGTAGCCGTTACTGTGGGTACTGTAGTCAGTATATAAATTAATAATTCAAAACAAGTTTTTTATAATCAGAACCAAATCAAATCTGTTTATTTATTGGTCGCCGTGCTAACAGCATACATACTATACATAATTAATATTATTCAGTCTATGACTACATACTGACAAGTAATATTTTATGATTAATTGGTACTAAATAGCACATACATTTAACTGCTTAAGTAATTTATAGATACATTCAACATTCTCTAAATAATTTATTACTTAAATTTACTGATAAAAATGTCTCAGAGTGAAATATATGAAATAAACATTTTGAAGAAAATTTCTACGTGTTATTTAGATATTTTTTGAGTACGATCAACACATTCACTTATAAAATGTACTGTATTTTGGATTTACATAAGCACAAACAGTTCTTTAATTGATGTTGCTTGTCCAATCCCACAAAAATAACTAATCTCCGTTTCAATTGTTAACAAAATAATGAATTAGATTTCACAAGTGAACAATGTAGTAAATGGTTCACAATAAATTCAACTTGAATCATTTTATAGCTAATTTGAATAAATAATATTTTTCGGTCAACCGCGTGAGTAAAGCTGGGTTTACACGATTGTGTTGTGTCGTGTCGTGACGCCTTCTGACGCTGTTGATTGGCTACAAAACTCGTTGCAATATGACGTAACTCTGGATAGTTTTGTTTGATTATTACGTGTATCCCGCGCCACGACACAACACGATACAGTAATGTACGCTTTAAGAGCTGGGAAATCCGAGGGGGATTTCCCAGCTCTTTTCCCCCCTCTCGTTAAACAACACAAAAACTATGTCAATATCAAATTCTAATCTTTTACTTGCGGCTGACTGTACTTAAATCACTTTACTTAGCAGGTAAAGCTACGTTTAAAACGAGTAGCTATAACATTAAAAAATCCTATTAACTATTCCCATTTTTAAATAATACAAAATATCACATTAACGTTACAAAAAATTGCAATTTCAGACTTTAAGACCCACTTGCGCAACAAATCATTATGTATATTAAAATTTATTGATTAGGATCGCACACATTGCGTATGACGAGATAAGGCAGGAATTATGCGGTGAGTGTTGCCAGTGCAAACTTCTGCTACAAATTCTCTCTTCTTAAAATTCAAGTCTTCCTCAAATTTACCAAAGAGTTCTCAATAAGTGAGAATCTCATTGCTCCCCCTGGCCACGCTCTAAGAATGACTCTTAAATTTCTTCGTGGTTGCTCTATATGGGCAAAATATACTAGCCAATTTCAGACACGTGAAAAGGAGCTACGCCAGATCCGAGTATACTCAGGCTTTAATCCACGTATCACTGGAACAATTCAGATCATCCTGAACACACCCTTTCGCGAATTGACCAAAACGCGGTTGGCTATGATTGCCTATAGATGATCGGTACCGTAATATCAACGTTGCAGTAAACATAACCGGGAAAACCCTTATCAACGTTTGATAGTTTACTATGACGTCGGCGAATATATGGCAGATAACGTGAAAAAAACATGTTTTTAATTAATTTCACTATGAATCAACTAGCCTATTAAGTGATTTGTGCTGCAAGTGGCTCTAAAAGTAAGATAATTTAATATTTAAAAAACATTATTCAAGTTACACTTTGACGATAATTAGTAACTAAATAATCCTTTATGTCAGCCATGACAGTTGTGAGTCGTGCTAACTCCGTATGTATCATCTCTAATGTGTTTATTATTTTGCCGGTGCTGAATACTTTTTCTCTTTCTATCGAGAGAAAAGCTGATGCTTTATCCTCGGCATCTGTGGAAATAAAATACCAATAATGTAAAAATAAATATATTATCACAATTTGTTCTACCATCCTTCTACAAACCTTTTTTTTTTTTTTTTTAAGGATGGGAAATCATCAAATGACTTCTTCCGCTCTGGGTGGAGCGGAAGGGCTTGTCAGACTCTTACTGACTAAAACCCATCCGTGTTCCTTCTAAAGCCCTTTGCGTTCCAGGGCCGCGGTGACTCTTTCGAACAAATTCCTGTACCCTGGCAGGCTCTGGCCCTAGCGGGCCCCGTCTTCTTTGCTGACATCTCCTTGAGGCGCGCGTGAAACACAACGCGCCATCGACCCGGGCCTGGTGGTGATCGGACAGCGAGCCACCCAACG
>NDFZ01005424.1:522505-570665 GCA_002192655.3 Mamestra configurata
TTTTTTTTAAGGATGGGAAATCATCAAATGACTTCTTCCGCTCTGGGTGGAGCGGAAGGGCTTGTCAGACTCTTACTGACTAAAACCCATCCGTGTTCCTTCTAAAGCCCTTTGCGTTCCAGGGCCGCGGTGACTCTTTCGAACAAATTCCTGTACCCTGGCAGGCTCTGGCCCTAGCGGGCCCCGTCTTCTTTGCTGACATCTCCTTGAGGCGCGCGTGAAACACAACGCGCCATCGACCCGGGCCTGGTGGTGATCGGACAGCGAGCCACCCAACGTGAGCCGTCCGCAGTTCTACAACCCTTAACCCTTAACATCGAAACTTACGTGTAGCATTATTCTAGTCATATGTTTGGTTTTTATGCAATGAAGTTCCTTAACGCGGCTTACGGGTAGTGCGATTTAGTAGAAATGCTTTATGCTGTGTGTGTATCGAGCCTACTACAAGCAAATGAGCACACGAGCAAGTGAGTGCGCAACCGGTTACGCAACTCTCTCTCTCTCTGTACTCGATCAATCAATTCATATAACCTTAACACACGGTTGTATAGACACGTGTAAATTTCGTGAAAACGTGTTGTCATGGAACTTCGTTCCTGACGGGGGTCCCCCGACCGTATTTTTTTTTTTATTTAGATATTTTTAGATACTTCTTGACAATGCTTCCCTCAAGTCCTTCCAGGAACTCTTGCTGTAAGCTTACTTAAATAAGCGCCTTAAGTAAAGCACTGAATCGGTTTCGCACCCAGGTAGGCCGGTGCAGACACAACTTGGCAAAATGGGGTTTCATAGCCCCGTCGGATACACAATGTGAGTGCGGTGCTCCTGTTCAAAACATGAGCCACACGTTGGAGTGCCCCAAGTGCCCATGCACCTGTACTTTGAGGGATTTGATGAATGCCATCGACGCTGCAATTGACGTGGGCACCTACTGAGCCCAAAAAATCTAAGGAGTTAACCATCAACTCGAAAAGAAAAAGAAGCGTCTTAAGTTTTTAACTCAACTCCCTCCCTCTAAGCGCCGACCGACAGCTGCATCTGCCCCGACCTGGTAAAAACCACTGCCAAATTTATTTTCTTGAAATAGGCTTATTTTGATGATCATCAACCATAACTCAGCTTGAAGACCATCAGAAAAATTTAATTACCTGAATCAATACAAATTTCATTCTTCGTGACAAGTACTTCTGGTTTGCTTTCCAGCGGACTGCACGACCTGGCTTCTTCCATGTCAGAGGTGACTGGTGTTCGTTGCTTCCTACGCCTTTTGGAAGATCTTGCCCTGGCTCCTTCAAATAAAATAAGGGCTTGTTTTACAAACTTCAGATAAACACAATCAAAGATAAACACAAAAAAAACCAGGGGCTTTACTATGAAGTCTTAAAACGGAGGCGGGGCTATACATAGCAAATATAGCACTATCCCGTTTACATCATCGGAATTTATAAAAGGGGTAGCGATTGCGACACTATCCAACAGATCCAAACTTAATAATATTCAGTTATTAATTATTATAATAATGAGAAAGTATCTATGTCTGTCTGTTTGTTTGTCACCTGCACGTCATAATGGCTGAACTAAGAGGATACTTTATTTCCTGGGAGTATGTTCCCTTGGGATATGTGCCGATATTCACGCGTGCGACCCGCGGGTAGAAACAAGTGGACTAAAATTTAAAGAGGGAAATTACCAATTACACGCGGGCAGAGCCGCGGGCTACAGCTAGTACTTAACATAATAAAACAAAGTTTAGGCGGAACTTTTACACAGGTGGTATAACAATTTATCTTCGTGCTGTTTTTAATAGTCACTAGAAGTACTAGTTCACTGCAGAACAGGGGCGTTTACTAAGATTGCAAGTTTTTACCTTAAAATGATTTTAAACCTACCTTGAATGTTTCCACTTGTGGTGTCTACCCGAGGTTTTCTTTCAGGCGGACTGCTGGGACCAGCTTCATCTTGATACGGCTGACGTCTCTTGCGACTTTTAGTAGGAGGCTCTATATCTTCTGTTTAAAAAAGAATAAGAAAAAATCAATAAAAATCTATAAAACTTGAATTATTATATTTTTTGCCTAATTGAGCTCACCAACTCACCAAAGTACTGGTTGATTGGACTGTCTTCATTGTTGTCTGTATAATTTTGTATGGCTTCATCCAAACCCTGAAATATTATAACAGAAAAATAGAAATATGTAATCTTTAAGCTTTGTGTATTGAAGAGTCTCAAACATTATTTTTTAAATAATTATTAACTAGCTAAAGTTGTTTTCTTATTGGAATTACTGCTTTTTTTGCATTATGAACTCAACCATATCCATTGGTTTAAAGGCCTTTATACTACTTACCGTGTTGCTAGGAATTTGAGAAGCATTAAAATTATTTTTCACAGAATGCCCCACTACAGGGAAGTCAAAATCAACGCATTTATTTCAAATAAACCATTAACAGGTACTTTTGAATTGTCAAAGTCAGTCCGTCAAAAACAAGAAGCCATTTACATGTTCCAAAGCGTAGATCTCTATGGAGAAGAACATGCAAGAAACTCCATGGACACCCTTTTAAAACATTTTATGTTTACAAAAATCCTGGTTACATTAGCCTTGTTGCTTCTATATATGAGAACAATATAAAGAAAGAAAGAAAAAAAAGTGTAGCAGGTACTTACTTCCTCAGACAATGGGTCATTCATGATGACCACATCCTCCACAGCACTCTCTCCTATAAGAGTCATAATATTTTCTTCCATTGGTGACAACGGCAACATGCCTTCGGGTAGTGGTCTGTCACCGTCCTTGGAGGCTTTCAGCTCTAGTGCGCGTCTCCTGACTCGGTACTTCCAGTCGCACCAGTACTGAAAATGGATAGAGGTTTTATTAATGACCTCTTTTTTATGTTTTTGGTGGCGAATAACTTAGAGGGGTGGCCAACTTAATGGTTAACAGGTATTCATATCTGGCATATACAATAATAAAAATGCTTATGTTCAAACTGGAACATAGCAATCCTGCTTGATGGCTATAAAAAGAACCTATGGTTACAAAAAGTTCATACTATGAGAAGCCCTATAACAAAAAACTATTTAAAGTCAACTGGTAGTCAGTAGAACTGCGGAACTAAACTCTTGATAGAAATATATAGCTTACCTTAGACCAACCTTTTCCATCTTTAATGGCACCGTCTTTAATTTCATTCAGCTTCTTAGCACACAAGTTCCAGACTTTAACGGTGTGAAATTTTCCACGTCTGTGTCTGCCCCGAGTGAGGCCCTTGGCCAAGTCTTCATGTTCTTTGAGGAACTCTAGCAGAGCCGTCAACTGGTCATAGCTAACTTGTTTTCTTTTGACTTCTTAAAAAGAAAAAGTTCTTATTTAAAAAAATGCACTACCAACAAAAGTTAGTTTATTGATTGACAGTATAAAGATATTTATTATTTAAACATCTGAATTTTATTCATAAAATAAAAATACGGTGGTTGAGACATAAACCTAGATGTACTTACTTATTTAATTTTTGAGTAATTTTTTAATTTAGTTAAGACTTAATCACATAATTTTTCTGTTTACTTCTTAATAAATTATGACGGTTTTATTTTTCTCTGACCGACAACTTTCCATGTTTTTATTAGGTACCGGTATCTATCTGAACAAACGATCAAAAGAAAAATAAAAACACTTGCCTGCATCCATTTTGAACAGCACTTAATTCGTCTTTGTTTTAGCTGTTATCATTGAAGCTTTCCTTACGACAAACAAACTTTCCCACTGTTATTATATACTTAACACCTTCATACGCAGCTTTCTATCGCATTTTTACTGATTAATTAAGATATCGGTTTAGAACCATCTCGTTCAACTTATCGGGCTGCAAGATAATCGACACTTTTCCCTCACACACAATCCTCAATTCCACACTGTTTTACCGACAAAATGTAGAGTGGAGAAATGCGCGCGCAGTATTCTATGTATTTTGTACCCTTCAGCGCTTTAATCATGAAATTCTGAGTAAATATTTGTGGGCGTGTGTTTTATTTCTAATATTTGTAAACAATACAACGAATATAAAAAAATGACAGGTGACCAGCCGTCTTAAACTAAAGTATTGCCACAAAAAAAACGGATTATTTAAATCATGTCATGGCAAACTCAGGTTGCGTTTATTTACGAATTTTCATCGGAAGCAAAATCTTTTGAATACGAATACTCAAATATTGTTTTCTTTAAAGAATGTAGGATCTTTTGTGCGTAAAAGTATCATTTAACTACTTCAAAGACGATAAACTGAAAAAAGCGCTTTTTTGCTGAGCTTCAGGCGCTTGGCTGTTCTGTCATCAAAGCAAATATTTACTTCCCGCCCAAATTCATGAATATCCGGACAAATTGAAAATACCACTTGCAAAAACAAGTTTGCAAACAATGCTTAGCATTTTCACTTGGCCGCATATAAATCTTTCAGCTCGTTAAATTGACAAGTGATACACATATCGACGCAAGTTTCCGGTTTCGGCAATCTCTAATAAGCTGAATTTGTAATAAAATGGTGGTAAAATTTTAATTGTTTTAATATCATACCATTCAAAATGGTGTTCGGAAGTTTTAAATTCCTGCGAAGGGTAAGTTTTCGCTTTAATTTTCCTTACTTTTCAGTTCAATATATTTTGTATGCAGCTTTCAAGCTATGTAATTGCTTCGTTGTTTATATTGGTAAGAAAATCCTTGTAAAAAGTAATTTTCTCGTTTATTAATTGTGAATAACTTATTTGTTGAATAGAAATCTGTGATCATCCAAAATCGGTCACCCTTATTGCCATTGGTGTTCTCGTTTGAGGGACATTTTATCGATTTTATGATAACAGAGGCGGTACCTTCCTCCTACACCGGCCGGGCCCCGAATTAGTTGTTGGTACTTAGGCATTCAATTAAGCAAAGTGAATTGATATGATTTCTGATGCGCTAGTAACTCTCTTATCTAATATTAACTACCTATGTAGCTCTCCTTATACATTCCAATTAAATGTTTGATCGGATACTGGATGTTGCACTCAAAGGAGAATTGTAGGTATGCATACAGAACCCTGAGTCCGGCCGCATGATTCCAGCGATTTAAAGGATAAGGATAGGTATTATAAGTAAAGGAGGTTTAATGCAGAAACAAAGCATTTTTTTAATTTCAACTCATTTTTTTAATGTCAACGCATTTTTGATGCTGCTGCCTCTAGTAGGTACCTACTTATTCAAGTACAACTCTGCCGATTGGTGGCAAGCGGGCGCGACAACTCATCATTGAGTGGGCTTGCTTGTTTGCAAAAACATGCTTAGCAAAAGAAAAGTATGTTGGACCTATCCTACATACTTTGCAAAGCATAATTTTGAATAGGTAGGTTATAGTCTAGCAGCTAGTTCGACTCTGCCCGTGCTGTTAAAGGTTGCGTAATTAGCATTTTAGTTACACCTACCTACCCATACTTAGTCGGTACTTAGATAGTTTCAAATTTTAGTTCTCTAGATTCCTGATCTTTTCCATTCCTGCTCCTTCCGTACCTACCCATTTGCTATTAGTGTTGTTACTTTAGGACAAATGCCAACCAAAATACCTACTTACCTAATTACGTTTTAGTACCTACCTACCTTCATTTAAAAAAGTATTTTAATGTCCTTGCGGGATAATTTCCTTTTTAATTAAATGACTTAAGTAAATGAGCATCTTTATTCTTATTGAGAATCGAAGGTAGGTACTTCCCGCGACTCAGAGGAGAGGATTTAACTTAATTTTCCAATACTCTTAATGGACAGCCAGGATTGAGATTTAAACAGGGTTGGTGTTGGGTTTTAAATAAAATGCATTGTTGTTTATTAAGAGTTCTGGAGGAAAGAAGCCCAGTGAAGAAACGAATATTGTTCTCATATTCTTCGCGAATATCGTGAATGTGCCCGGCTGTCATTCGTAGATTTTTGTCGGCTGTCATTCGTTCGTCGACAGTTGTCACGAGTAGGTACCGAATCGAAGTCTAGAAAGGATGGAAAATCGAATCAAAAGCCCGCATGTCTGACAATAGTGACAATTCGTCACAAGGGATATCGTGTCATCCAATAGCTGAAAAGGCTAGACTTAAAAAATGGAATTAGTCTGTCAGATAGATTTCCAAAAAATATTGGACACGTATTTTTTTCACGTACCTACTTAAACTAAAAATGATGACGCAACAGTGCATTGAAAACTCGTGTGACGTAAATTTCCAATACACTTTTTAAGGAAAGTGACGTTACAAGCCCCCACTCCTTATCTTTAATGCGTTTTTCGTATTTTTTTAGTTGATTTGATAAAATAAAAAATATAGGTAGGTACGTATTTTTTATTTTATCTAACTGACGGACTAAATAAAATCATATTTTTTTAACCCAGGCAACATCCCTATTGTTTAGTCAGATAACCAGTCCACCACGTAAACTACTGAATAGAATAGAATAGAAAACATTTATTCGGCACAGACACAAACATACAGCAACAAAGACAAAGTAACAGAACTGGACTGGAACTGGACTGGTTATACTGGTGGCTGATATAGTTGGAAAAGGGCTAAGCAGATGATTTTTATTTTCGAATAGGTGCCAACTGCTTAGTTGTGTCTCCTAATGTCAGCCACCTTAATTAGTCAAATGGAGCTCATAACTTCAATATTATATGAGACTAACTGCCCGGACGTGCCAAACGCACATACTCTAAAAGTATTTAATTAAACGCAAATAAAAGGAGGCGCATAATGCAAGTCTAGTACAAACCAATCCCCCTTGGCCCAAACATTGGCTCCAATACAGCCATCGTTATTGTTCCGAACTACAAGCAGGCCAAGTTTATTTGAACAGTCGCTTAAACGCCTCCGCGGCGTCCGCGTGTTTCGTTGACCGGAAAATTCCTTCCGATATTTTTCTTATTTGCCTTGCCGCCATAAATTCAATTTTAGAACGAACGGTTTTTAAAATGTGATCGTTGTTTTTGTGAACAAATATGGAAATTAAAGTTGACGTGGTAAGTTTTTTTTTAAATTGAAAGTCAGTACAGTTTCAGTAGGTTCTTACAGTACATTTCCAGGATAATTAGTGCAGTTTTCAGTTATAGTTAAAAATAAAAGAAATAACCTAACAACCCACAATAATACTAAAATATTAAGTAATCCAATTATGGATTTAAATGAGTTTAGTTTGAGCAATAAAGCTATTGATAATATTTCATGTCTTCGTATAAAATTCCCTACATTTCGAAAAAAAGAGGTGAATGTGTTTTTTTTGTGCTTTCTCAATGCTTTAAGTATCAATTAACCTTACCCATTTACACGATCAAGTAATATTTTCTCGGTAGTAGGTGCTTAATTACCTTCCTACTACGCATAGACACTTTTTCTGGAAACCATTGTTCTTTTTTAAGAAACATGGGAATAGGAAATACATTTTCTTGCTAATCTATGCCAGGATCACAATGACATGATTACCAACTATATTATCATTATTTTACTTACATTTTTATGCGTTGCTACCTACTTATTAGGAGCTTTACACAAAATAATATTAAATTAATTAATTATGTTAAGCGATTAGATAATCTATATCATAAATGAACAGGGTATGTTCGTAAGACGCGATTACAGCCCAAACCGCTTAAACAGAAACTTCAATTTTAAACATTTATTGTAGTTTTAAACGAAGCAAGGTGCGAACTGAGAAGGGAAAAAGGGGCCGGGAAAAAATTTCCGTTAACCTGGCACAGCACAACTACGTATAGTAAAAGCTTTACAAAAGGTCACAGCGGATCACTAGGAAATGACGCGGCCGATGAACTGGCCAGGAGGGGGTCTGGTACGATGGCTGTTGGACCCGAACCCATAGTGCCACTCCCTTTCACCCAGCTACGCACGTGGCTACGAGAACATACCCACACACAAGCAGAACGCTGGTGGACCTCGGCACCAGGCTGCAGGCAGTCCAAGGAGGCTATACCACTCCTAAACAATAAACTCACCAAGCGCCTTCTGCGACTGGATAGGGGCAGCCTGCGAATGGTGGCGGGGACCATCACCGGACACTGCTCACTGAATAAGCATTTCCACACACTAGGTATAACAGACAGTCCTCTGTGCAGAGCATGCATGGAGGAGGAGGAAACGGTGTCGCACGTGCTCCTTGAGTGCACAGGCGTCGCCGATATACGTAGACAAACGATAGGAACACCAAATTCACTCACAGACACCCTGAACTCTTTAGGAGGACTGATCTGCTTCTGGAGGGAGGTCGGCTGGTTGGAATGACGGCCGCCATGGCCCACGCACAATGGTCCAATATCAGGACTAAGTGCGGAAACCATACCCCAATAGATAGATAGAAGCTTTACAAAATAAGTTATTCAGTAGAACCTAGGTACCTATACTCCCCAATAGGAGTTTATGGGGTGTTGTACGGAAGAATTTCAACGCTTGGTCCAGTGAAGTTGAAACTAGGCTTTAATGATCTTGACAATAAGTAAAAAATATGTTTATTTTATTTTTTCTCATAAATTAACCACCAAAAGTCCTTCCTTAAAAACTGCATCACCCATGCAGTTTTTAAGGAAGGATTTAATTGTTTGCTTCAATTAATTCAAAACTTAGTATAAACAATCTAAAAGTGAAATTATTGAAACGGATCAAACGATCGACGATGACGACGAACGAAAAGGGGAAAAGCGGTTTGTATGGAAAATCTCAGTCGGATAACAATTTGAAACTCAAAAGATTCATTTTATAAGACTACCCTTAAAAAGGACTGGAAGGGGTGTGGATTTAAAAAAAAATGCTTTATAAAATCCTAAGGGAAAAACCCACACTTTTTCCTGACCCACCCCATGTGAGTCACGATTCAGTTGCTCTGGTCCTGTCCGTCCTGTGGTCTTGGCGACAAACCCCTCATCGATGTCCTTGATGTCCTTTTAGGCTTCTAACACTAAGTAATAGTAACACATAATTAATCTTAGCATAATATCTGGCAAAGTGCAAAGCAATTGTCGGCAGAAGGTACTTGTGGATATAGCACGTGGTTATACTAAAAATTAAATGACATCTGGGTAATGACATATGACTAGGAAAAGTAATAGGACTAATACTATGGCTAAATCAAGCAACAACTTTGTACGTAGTAATTGCCCACACAACTACAGATCCTACACTCAGCGGCACCAGCCGAATTGTCTCACGAGACCAGCAGAGCGATTCTATAAACATCTCACCGTGTAGGTAAGCTAAGGTGAAGTGAACCTGAAGGATCTCATTGGTTTTTTCAGTGAAAACAAAGACCAATGAGTGGTCAAGTTTCCAATGTAACTGTCACACCAAAACAGACAAATTGTAGACCAAAGAGCTGATTGGTAGCCAGTTTATGCCAGTCCACAATTTCTCGGAATAACTTCGAAACTATCAAATTTTGATGCGTAAAAAAGTATTCCAAATGTTCAGTTGACAATCTATCGAGAGTTTATAATCTTACGGAGTTTGCTTTTTTCCGGTGACATATTCATTTCAGATTCTACTCATTGTGAGGCAAAGAAAAGCAGTCCCACAACACCAACCGACCGAGGCCTTCGAGATACCGCTATGATGAGCTATGGACATGTTACAAAATATCTTGAAATATTATAAACTCTCGATAAATTGTGAACTTCAGTTCATTGTCTCCACAACGATACCAATGAGGTCTTTGAAATTTAAACAAATTATAGATATGTACTTTGATTGGTCGCCAGTATCCGTCCACAATTTCTTGGAATGCCATGGGAACATATTAAACCATCTATCGAATTTTGTTTATCATTGAGCATCATTCTATAACATATGTTCAGTTCAAATTTTATTGAGTGTTAAAAATCTCTCAAAATCCTGACTTATAAATGCGAAAGTGAGTTTGCTTGTTACACGTTTGCGCCTAAATTGTCGAACAGATTTTGATGAACTTTAGTACAGAGATAGATTCCTGGAGACAGTTATAGACCACTTTATCTTGAGCGAAGCTGCTGCCAAAGCCAGTATTTTGTAATCATACGGATTTTGCAATAATCCGGTGACAGATAAATTGACTTCGAGTAAGTAGATATTAGGTGGTTTTATTTTTGGCTCGATCTATCACTCCTTCAGAATAATAAAGAGTTCCATTATTTAGGTAATTCATTAATACAATACTTTTAGGTGCAATCTAACCATCGTCTCGCATGCATACCATAATATTTTTGTACCTTAGGGACCTGCAGTTGCTTTTTTCTTTGATTGTCTGTCTGGTTGTGTAGTTACCTACTCACGTCGTGCATATTTTGTAAATTTTAAAATTATTTTGTCCTAGAAATTTTAATATTAACTTTCATGTCAACTGATAACACGTTATCCTTTTTTAAAAGTTAATTTATTAAATAAATGGAAACTTTATACCAAACAATTTTTCGAATCTCTTTCTGCGTTAAAAGGGGTTATAATTATGTCGGTATACGTTTCACAAATAGTGATCAGTGTCATCATTCTCTTGCTCTATCCCAATTTATTTGGAGTCGACGCAACGTGTCTTCTTCCATAGACCATACCTCTCTGTTAGTCGTCATCTTCTCTCTGCCATCTATCCCTTTAGATAGATAAACTTATTCCTTCACGCAATCTTATCATCATTTCTGATCTGCTTTTACTCTCATAGCCATCCAGATTCATACTCAAAACTTGCAAATAGTTATTTAGATAAATATCAGAAATCGCTAAAAGGGATTTTCCAAAACAACTCTTTAAAGAAGATAGAGGGGGTATTAGTTCGTAGAGAAGAGTAGAAACTTCCTCCAACGCAGACGAAGTCGCGACAAATTAAACAAAAACAGCTTATTTTACAAAATTTCTTCCTGTATACGAGGCGACTTTGTGCCGTACTGCACCTCGGAAAGCACGTAGATAATCGATACGGATGGTCAGAAGCCTGAAAATCTGACACCGATAATGCCGAGTGGTACCGTATTACCTGACTGTCAGATAAACAGTCGCTCTATGTAAATATGGTTAGACTGGTAGCCGACCCCAACAGGCCATCTGTTGGGGTCGGCTACGAGAATGAGTAGATCTATTGAAGAGGTGACTTTGTATCACGGCTTCACTAGAGAGACTTTATTGTCGCACGCAAACCCAGCATGACGGTTGGTAACTCGTATGTCCAGCTTGCATTTTGCAAACGAGCCGTTAATGCAGTTTACAGTGAGCGATGCCAACGTTCTATCATGCCGTTTGCTTGAGGATGGTAGGAAGTGGTACGTGTGCGCTCGATGCCTAATCGTTTCATGAGACTTGAATAACTCAGATTCGAATTGTCGTCCCTGGTCGCTGGTTAGTTTTTCTTGGCATCCGAATCGAACTATCTAACCCTCGTACACAGCACGGGCGACTGTTTCGGCGGTGATGTAAGCCACTGGGTATGCTTCTAGCCATCTAGTTGCTCTGACAATTCTTATTACACAGTATCGCTTCCGAGTTTATACTGGTAGTGACCTAATAATATCGGAAAAAAGAATTACAATTAACATTAACTAGGTGTAGTTAACTAGTTCAATCAAATTAAAGAACTTCAATTACGTTGCTGCACTAAGTAAGGTCTTTGTGCACTTGCAATTCCAATTAACGTAGCATTTGTTTTACTACCAACTAGCATTTGTTTTACTAGCAACATATAAACACGTATACTCAAACTAAAGTAACAAACATATCTACATGCGAATCTACTAATTCAAATTCCGGTATTACAGATGACTTCGCTAACACCACACCCAGTCTTCAATTACTTTAAATAGCTATCTACTTGCTGTATTTTAGATCAGTATTTCCCTCAGTGCCTAAAACCACTCCCTTTTGTTTTGCAAGTATCTATCATCAATTTTAATATTAGGAATGGTGTAGTGAAATGTAATTTTTAATCCGGAAGTAATATCATCGTCGGTGTCTAACATAATCACAAGGTTAATTACTGAGGCCCAGTTTCTCGAACGAAATTATCACAAAATACTTTTGGTAAAGTATCAAACGCGCGTTATTTTGCTGTGATTGGCTGGACGAGTTTTCAACAGCAAAACGCATCGTTTGAAATGCGATTAATTTGTGACGGTTCAATCGTTTTTTTTTTTTCAGAAACCGGAGGTTTGTTTGAATAACGATGTCTAGGTTTTGCTTTAATCAAGAGTGAAGTTCACATTCTACATAGGTCTTCTTACCATGATTGTCTCTTATGTCGTTTAATGTATATAGGTATCTATCATATAATTGGTACCTACCAACATCTTGGATCTTATATTCGACGTAGGACGTGTCGGAATATTATTATAAACACACATTACATTGCACAATGCAAAGCATTGACTAGTATTGCGGAAGATTTCATGATGAAGATTTTTAGGCTCCTTCTAACTTCTTCTTCTAGTTGCCACTAGCACTTCTTAGGGCGAGTTTTTTGATCCGTACTTAAATCAACCAATGGCTAAATTTGTGAAATAAATTTCGTTAAAATAGGTACGTTTTTCGATCAATTATATTTAATTATTTTTTTTATTAATTACAGTTAATTAACTAATAGTTTCTAAATATTAAGCTTGACCAATGTTCAAAAAAAAAATGTATCAGTATTACGCACGCTTAATATTGTACGCAAATCGCACAGTAACAAAACTTAGGTGGCCATAATTTGTAACCAATGGGTCACAGCGGATCAAAAACTCGCCTTTAGTGGCAGATCTAGATTGAGCACCTATTAAGCACCGTACACGTTACACAGGTAATGAGTAAAGGGACGAAGTTGTTATTACTTGTGGTCACCTATTGTTGGTTTAGAATAGTGGTAGATGCACCTATCGTGGCAACGTTCATTCGGCACTAAATCATTACCTAAACAACTCAAAAACAACCAAGCAGCTCTTAAAATCTATAAAACACAAAAAATCAGAGAGCCGCATTATGGAGATCTGGGCCCGATATGGGTGTCAATGAAGCGAGGCCATCGAGCTGCCGCCATTATCCTCCGAACACCAGACTGTGATTTGAATACAAAAAAGCCGTTAAGTGCTTTCTTACTGCGCCAGTAAACAATGAAATATTATGGCCGTCCGACCGACACTTCGTAATGAATTGATGAACATATTGATAGCTTTATTGTATAGGAATTGGATCCAGCAGACGTCTTAACGGCGCAAATTTATCTGTTATAGCCCGGCCTTTGTATGATATATACCTAATCATAATATTGTTGAAGCGGTCATAAATTATGATGAACATACAGAATATGAATTAGTAGCTAAACGATCTTGACTATGCACAATGGATTTGGTTCTCCGGAATTTATATTTGGCGCTTATTATAATTAAGAAAACGAAAGCACATGAAAAAAACAGCTGCAACTATATTAATCCAATATCAAAATGGTCGTATCATCGCACAATGGATAACGACGAAATGACCCCTTACCAAACTTATAGATAACACTCATTGCCGAGAATATGGCATAAGGAGTGGACGGAGTTTATGGGTTATGACTTTTACGAGTGCAGTAAAATGGACGTTAAACGCTGCCATAGCCCGTTGTATATCAATCACAAAATTAGGAGAAATTAATTGTTCTACTGTACCGATCAAACAGAACAGTGCTTGTTGACCTGGATCATATCCAGTGGCGGCATTTTCTATGACGTCACGAAGTCAAGTATCACAAGGCATTACTGTTGAAGTGAAGTATAAATGGTGCCACCGGAAGGTAATATTTATACACATGTCGATTGTTGACAAACGAGGGAAAAGTTTATGTGTGTCTACAATGGTGCACTTGCAAGCTATTACCTTCGTGTAGTGTGTAGTAGCAATTCACCCTGTTTTGTTACATACCTAGGTATATGAGTGACCTTTCAGGAAACAGACGACGTTCAAAAGTGCCTTTTCATGGTCTAGTTGAAATAAATGATTTGACTTTGACTTTGACAGAATAAAACTAGTACAGACAATTGGTTCTAGGCGAAAACGCTGGCTAATTTCTTTAATACTTTATTGCATCTCAAATCATAAGACCAGTGCTTTAAATGAATGTGAGAAAAATCCCCGATTGACATCTCTACACTTTTCTGACTTTACACTCTACTCGCGGGAAAATACAACTTAAATATCCCTTTTTGTTTATTACAGCACACGGTACACCCGTCGTCAGTCAAACAGGTGGAGAAACCTCCGATACCCAAAGAAACATGTGGCTCTTGGTGCACTCCCGATGCCACCCCGGCCCACAATACGTGAGTGAAATGCAAAGTACCCACCATGATACACCGCCCATATAGGATTAGAGGAAACTGATGTTATGCTAATATTGATTCCTTATTGTTCTCTTGATTTTAGATTGACACAAACAAACTCGAATATCGAAACTAAAACTGAACTCCAAGAAGATGCACAAAATCAAAAAAGGTATGAAGACATATAATTTTATGGAAAATATTACCATTGCCCTCTGACACCTATATGATTAAAAGTAACCAGTTGAAGGGCACTTATTTATAGTTCAATCAAAGTTAAACTAATATGTAACCAAATAATATGTTTCCAACCTCAATTAGATCAAATGACTGATAATTTCAAAATACCCACAAATTGCCGTTGGGCAATCACTTAGAAAGTGGTTTAATGGTAAAATCCTTGCTTGCTTAGTCATTTTATGAAATTTTCAGCATAGTGAGTGAGCTGCAAAAAGTTCGGCTCTTCTCACCTAGTCCTCCGCCCGCTTATATATCCGACAATGACATAACAGAAGCAGATACGGAACTGAAAGAATTCAAGCAGTCAAAATCTGAGGATAATTTACCAGAAGCGTAAGTTTATGAGGCAAAAAGTTGTTTTAAAGTAAACAAAACAGTTTGGTCATGGGCTAATAGTTCTACTTCTCTTATTTCTAGGCCACCAGTTTCGGAAGACAAACTTGACGCAATTATCGAAACTCCACAAAGTCCTGTGCCAGTTTCGCCATCGCGTCAACAAAAATGCAAAGGTTTATCTCGATTGTCGTCGTTCTGCGACCCTTTCATGCCCATAGATCCCCAGGGTAAGTAATTATACGCTATTAAAGTAAATTCTTTTCAATTGCTGTAATAGCTGGTCCATGTTGGGCGCCAATTAAGTGCCACCACGATTGTTACAGAACTATTAGAGTTTATTCTCGAGTAACCGGCAAGAAAATTGCTAAGGGGCGAGTCTATGTAATTGAGTGAAATAAATACTGACGCAGACAATATCTAGACTGCGTAAAAATTCTTACAATTATTTCAAACTCTCCCCATTTGAAATGTATTCAATTTGTGATCTGTATCTTTTATCTCGTGAAAACTTGTATGATTGATAGTGTCAAAAGCTAGAATGAGACTTGTGAGATCTTATGAGCTATAATTTTTATTTTAGGTCGCCGATACATCAGCTGGCTCTTGTTAGTAACCTTTTGCTATAGTTACAATGCCTGGTGCGTCGCTCTCCGCGCCACCTTCCCTTACCAGACTCCCGAGAACACGCCATATTGGATGGTCGCCGACTACCTGTGCGATATCGTATACGTCCTGGACGCGGCCTTTGTGAAGCCCAGACTTATGTTCTTGAATGAAGGATTCTGGGTCGATGACCCTAGCGAGACGAGGAAAAATTATAGGAGGAAGTCGCAGTATAAGGTTAGAACTAATCTTTTGGCTATAAATCAAGTAATACCAATTTATAATCAAACTAGGAAATTACACATTAGGTTAAACGGTATTTACACATTTTACCCAAGTAACGTTTACTTTCAAGTACTGGTATTTACGTGTGTAGAAAACATTAAAGTAAATTAAAATGCTGTGCCGCTAATTTCCATAATATTGGGCAAGTTCTGATAGCAAGTGAGTATGACAACTAATAACATTACGTACAATTTTCAGTTCGACATGATCTCCCTACTTCCTCTGGATTTGTTATACATCTACTTTGGCACCCAGAAAGTTATCCTCCGCATACCCAGACTGTTAAAACTGCAGACATTTTGGGAGTTCCACCAGGCTATGGATAGAGTGCTTGCTTCACCATACGTTGTAAGTATAAAATGTATGATGATGATGTTGATCTGCGATATGTTCGCTTTGAATAATAGTCCATTCAAAGATTAACCGACGACTTTTTTCCACAGGTACGAATAGGCAAAACCCTTTTCTACATCTTCTACTTGATCCATCTCAACGCTTGTGCCTATTACGCGATGAGTGACTACATAGGCCTCGGCAAGAATGGCTGGGTCTACGACAACCAAGGCTCTGCCTATATCCGCTGCTTCTACTTCGCCACGAAGACTGCGACATCTATTGGCAAGAACCCGAAGCCAGAGAATACTATTGAGTATTTGTTCATGACGGCCGCCTGGCTGATGGGCGTTTTTGTCTTCGCTTTACTGATTGGACAGATAAGGGATATTATAGCCACTGCTACACGGGCCAGAGTAAGTACTAAACAACTATATCTGTCTTTTTTGTTATATTTATACGCCTAAACTGCTGAACCAATTTTGATGAATTTCGTTATAGAGATAGATTAAAGCTGGGAGAAGGATATAGTAAACTTATCATCTCGAGAATATGTTCCCTTCGGATAGTTTTAGATTATTTCGCGAGCAAAGCTGCTAGTAGAAGCTAGTGTTAAATATAACATCTGAACTCTTTAAGCAAAAAGAAAGAGGAGGGAGGGGTCTGATGATTAAGGGAAATGATCCTTCATTTCCCTTAAAAATAGTTTCAATTGGATGATCAACATCTAAAACCGATTTTAACATACGATATTCGACTAACAAATTTTATCACACAATATTCCAATAGACGGAGTACCGCCAGACACTGGATGGCAGTAGCCGCTACCTTCGTCGCCTGAACATGCCAGTCCCACTGCAGCGACGAGTCGCGTCGTGGTTTAATTATACATGGAGTCGACAACGATGTTTTGGTGAGTCACAATTTAAAGTGTTTATCGCATGTTATTAAATACTACTGGGTGGCTTTATCTATGAAATTGGAGAAATATGAAACTGGTCACTTTTAACGGTGATAACTACGGATCTGATTGACATTGGGCACCAAATTTTAACGACCTTGGCTCTCGTTGGGCGCCAAATTTTAACGACATTAACCCACGTTGGGCGCCAAGTATTATTAATATTAACCCACGTTGTGCGCCAATTATGAACGACACGTTGGGCGCCAGTAAGTATCGACATTGATCCACGTTGGGCGCCAAAAATTGTAGGCATTGAACCCAAGAACTATTAACATTATTAACGCACAAATAATAATAATAATAATATCTTGGGACAACTCACACACGGTCATCCGATCCCAAACTAGGCAGAGCCTGTGCTATGGTAACCAGACAACTGATAAACATACTTATATATTTCTAAATACATACATATTATAGACAAACTACACCCAGACACAGAACAAATGATCATGCTCATCACACAAAGATTTGTCCTGGGTGGGAATCGAACCCACGACCTCCGGTTAAGCAGTCAGGGTCACTAACCACTCGACCAACAGGCCAGTCAAAATATTAGCATCGCTTCATTTACCTAGCCTCGCTCAGCGCAGCGATTCTATTGGTTCTAAACATACGCTTCCCTCGCTACGCATCCTCGCACATAGAGATGTGCGAGGATGCATAGCGAGGTAAGTATTTTTGGGCTACGGCTGAACTGCGCAAGTACATTTTAAAACTATAATTTTTTTACGTTGCAGATGAACCCAGAATTTTGAACTCGTTACCATTTAACATGAAACGGGATGTAGCTCTTGAAGTCCACATGACAACACTTAGCAAAGTAAGTATAAGCCATGAATATTTCGATTTTTATGATTTGCGAAATACTTGTAATATCAAAGTTATAGACAAAGAACTCTGATATTTTAGTAACTGTGATATTCTTTAATTATTAGACATTAGTATTTTAGTACATTTTACCTTTTTAAACCTGCAATCAGATCTACACACACACACAGACATACAGATAGACTATTCGTTAACAAAGCAGATTTAAACGAATAGTCTGTCCAACGCTACAAACTACCGCAAATCAAAAAGTTGTAGCGAAACGACTTACACAGATGAAATATTATATGGTTTCAGGTACAACTGTTCCGCGACTGTTCAGCCTCGCTGCTCCGTGACCTGGTGCTCCAGCTGCGACCAGTGTGCTTCCTCCCCGGTGATGTGGTGGTCCGGCGCGGTGATGTCGGCCATCAAATGTACATCATCTCTTCGGGCGAGTGTTGCGTATGTATTCTGTTCATTCAATTTAGAAAACATAGCAATAATTTTCCCGAGAATCAGTTTCGCCTTTGGACACCTGCAGGGTAAAATTGTCTCCCAGCAAAGTTTTTTTTTTTCATTTATTGGACAAGATATTGCCCGCTACGTCAAACTCGTAAAACAGCACAAATGACAAGCGGAAACCCCAAACGCCCCAAAATTTCATATTATGATTTATACTGTATTTTTGATATTACAAACAGACACTTGAATTACATTTTTTTGTATGGAAAAGAAAATGTATTAATGTAGCTGTAAATGTAAATTACCATACGTTTTCAGGTAATGTCACAAGATGAGAAAGAAGTTTTGGCGACGCTGCAAGAGGGGTCAGTTTTTGGCGAGATTAGCCTTCTCGGTATTGAAGGTCTACGACGACGCACTGCTACAGTAAGGTTAGTAAATATGCAAAACATAACTAATAATTGAAGAAATTTTAAAATTATTGGCGCCCAGCATGAGTCTACTTTATGATTTGGTAAAATGGATAGCTGCACTCTACCAAATTATGAAGTAGGCCCATGCTAGGCAGAAAATAGTATATAATAGTGCATTAAATTATCATTTAATGCACTATTATTAATGTTAACATGAGCATTAAACGTACTTCAATTGTCTTATCGATAGTCCCGAAAGAGATTCGTGTTGGGCGCCAAATTTTGTATTTATCGATTTCGGTTTCAATTAAGATTCGCTTAGTTAATAGTTGAACATCGACTAGGAAAGAAGAATACTGACAAAATAACTTGTAATCAACATATTTCCGTTTCCAAATCCTCAGATCCCGTGGCTACGCTAGCTTATTCGCTCTATCCCGAAACGACCTCGAAGCTGCACTCAAACATCACAAGCAAGCGGCTCAAGTACTACGCATTAGAGCCGACCAATTAATACGAGAGAACGCTGCCCGTCAAGCGAAACAGCGCTTGATCCGACTCGAAGCGAAAAAAAGCGTTAGTATTCATGAAGAAGAGAACACTGTGAAGAGGAGGATGTCTAATACTTCAAGCGCTTCGAACATAACGCTGGAAGGTAGGCGGCAGAGGTCGGCTAGTGCGATGTCTAGGAGGAGACTGTCGGCTGTTTCTGAAACAGGCGGTCAACCAGGCAACACCAAAAGGGATGAGGTTTGTACTGCTTTCTTCGTACTGAGAAGGTACTTATTAAAAATTAAGAAGGAGAAAATAATACATAAACTGAACTGTTGTATCATACTGTGAAAGCTATTAATTTTTTTGGATGATTTTGTTTATTTAAATATTTCAAATGAAAAACCTGAATACTTTTTTCCGTCGTTATTTTATTTTCTTAATTTTTATAAATAATATTTAAAAAAAAAAATTGCAACTCACACAGGAACTACAGACAAAAAATAAACTATTAAAACTTAACAATATAAAAAAGACATGTCGCACCCTTAGAATGAAAGTGACCTAACTCAAAATTCCTGTTAAGTACTTCTAATAAAAAAAATATATGAACTGATCTTAAAATGCATACTCTAAAACCGTGTGTCCAAAACTCCAAATTATGTGTGAGAAAGGCAGCTTATACATAGTTTACAGAAGATTTTTTAAATCTAACACTACTTTTTTAAGATTTTCTTGCTTGTCGCAAATTTTGCGATAGGTTACTTCAATTCTAAGGATGCGATGTGTGATGCCGTAAGGATCCCATCTTATCATAACTTTTTGCTCACAGGCTACTTTGGCGGTGACCTGCGATAGGGCTCGAACCCCTCTACCAACGATTGTACTATCCGGGGAATGAACTAACAACCCCCGATCTACCAACAGAACGAATTTATTAAGGATCTCTAAATTGAAGTCGGTAATAGAAAAGACTAAAAAGTGTGCATTATAGAGGAAGCTTTTGGATGGAAGACATTTTTAAAAGTCGATCTTGAGAAGGAACGTGAGATGGCTTTTGTCTTGAATATTTTAAATATTATGGTATACGACATATTCCTGTATTAATGCATCAGTAAATATATCTTGAAGAATATACTCGTGTATCCTTTTAGTGGATCTCTTTATATGTGAGATTCATTTAAATTCTCGACGTTCCTTTTTTGATATTCTCTTGATAGAACTTCAAGTATTATAAGCATTTATTAAGTCTGTTAACTGTCTTTAAATAATAAACTAAACGTTAATCCTTTTAATACATTTGAAAATATTTAAATCAAAATATTGATGTTGTAGGATTAAGCTCAATCTGTATCTTCGTAGAACTTATAGGTCTTATTTTTATAATTAATTTATTTTAGAAATAGACATTATTTGATGTGCATATCTAACGACCTACATGTATTGATGTGTTGTTAAATAAAAATCATATACAAGTATTTGCTTTTACTTTTCTTCCGATACATTTTCCATCGTGGCTTTTGGCCTCATTAGAAGGCTTAAAGTCACCTAAAGGGAAATGGAGAGGGCCATGCTCGGAGTTTTCTTGCGTGATTGAATGAAAAATATAGATATCCGCAGGAAAAACAAGGTTACCGACATTGGCCAGTGGGCAGAGTACATTGCTCGCAGGATGGTCAATGGGATATAAAGATTTTGTAGTTGCGAACTTGCGACCGCGTAACATATGTGGTCAGTGGACCTGGTGCCCGGCAGCGGGCATCCGCTGGATGCGAGACGCACAGGACCGGCTGATGTAGGGACCCTTGCTTGCAATCCAGCAATGAACGTCTTTCGGCTGAAATTATCATGATTATGATGACATTCCATAACATGAATTCGAGAAACTGGTGAAATTATCTGCATATAGACATCCCCTTTTAGTGCATATTAATCCTAAAACAGAAACAATTTTGAACAAGCAAAAGAAACTGCGTTTTTAGAGTTTCTCAATTTATCAGTACAGTACCCACCCGATACCTAACTCTTCTCCGGCTATAGCGGTAGGTACCTATGATTTGTTCCGCTCCCCTGAGTAAAAAGGGTAATATTTGTTTCTTATATTAAATATTAAACTTTAATAGAAATTTCTCCTTTATTGTGGGTGCGTTTATCAACATACAAACTCACATACACAAACAATTATCTATAGGCCATACGAATATTTGTTCCGTGCGGGAACCGAACACGCTACAAGCTCAACCACTGCGCCAACCGAGTCGTCAATAAAATACAACCTCACTGTTACTGCTACCTTCCGTTTGTACCATAGTGTTTTCAAAACAAGAAACGTCACCACTATAATTACTCACCGCACGAGTAAACCAGGAAATCACCGTACCTTACCCTGTATTTTTCACTTTTCTTTGAACCAATCATTAAGTTAAAACGCCAATCTGTGCGACACTGATTAAGTCTATTATGTCTTCCTTGCGTGCATCAAACGCGGTGACAAAAAACATTTACTAACTTAGAAATTCACCTGGTGTTAAGAATTTTGAGCCCTATGACAGTGTCACACGGTTTATTTGAAAGCTCTCAAAGATTTGTGTAAAGTTAATAGAATGTTACAACTGTTGGTGCAATTTTTCAGTATCACTCAACGTTTTTTTTAATTTTCCTTTGGTTATTAAGGATTTTAATAAACGTAAAGCTGGCCGGGTCAGACTTGGAATCAGGTTAAAAAATAGAAGAGTAATAATTTTAAGTTATGCTCCATCTGAATTCAAAACAATACGTATCAAACATATTGATGCGAACCACGATTGCAAACATATTTGTGACTACCAAAGGGGGAGTGAATTTTGCACTTGAGTAGTGTAGTCAAAGCAGTAATTGAAAATTGATTGTATGTTGATTGGTGGATCTACCACAAATTGGTTCCTATTTACAAGTGTAAATCCTGTCTGGTTCAACCTTTACGATTAGATACACTTTGGGGCGCAGCCCAAATGGTCATTAGTGATTCATTATTACTGATAACTAAAATTCAGTGCTTAAAAGTTTTGAGTTTTCCCACTTCTGCTTTTGTAGAGATATAAATTAAAGTTTTAAGCAACTAATAAGCTTCACAATTTTGAACACACACACAAATTAAGAGTGAGTAGCCTCTAAACTAGGCACAGTTCAGTGTTTTTTCTATCACTACCTGAGCATATTCAATGTATAAAGCTTCCAGTCGTAGGTAATGTAGATATTTTCCGTTCACCGCATAATTTTATTTGCTGAAATCGAAACTTTTCATAAGTAAACCCCGTAGCGAACAGATTACAGGCTTCATTATTGACGTTGCGTGCGCTCACTCATTTGTATATTGAAATAAACACGGGCAGGTACCTCGTAATGTAGCAAAAAATAAACAAAGACCTCATTTTGGGAAAACTTCACAAATTGCGTTTTCATTGTTTAGCTCAAACGGCGGATTGGAAAGGTTTGGAAAAAGTTATCGGGCTATATATAATAGTTTGGGGCGTTTTAGAGTTTCCTACTAACTTTATACCATTACGCTTGAAGAGGAACTGTAATCGATATAAAAGGGGAAAATACTGTGGGCTGAAGGACAAAAGTAGCGTGGATAGAAATGTAAACCAATCTAGATTTTCTTGTATGATAAGAATAGCACGAATAGCCCCTTTAATAGAAAGGAAACGAAGTATTAATGTAGGTGCTTAATAATATAATTCACCGAAAAGTTGCAAACTCCGTAAGATTGAAACAAATCTTTATTAGATTACTAGCTGACCCATGCAACTTCGTCTGCGTCACATTTTTCATGAATGCTCGTCTCCTATTGGTCGTAGCGTGATGTTATATAGCCTATAGCCTTCCTCGATAAATAGGCTTCCCAACACTAAAATATGTTTTCAATTTGAACCAGTAGATCTTGGGATTAGCGCGATCTATCAAACAAATAGTCAAGAATAACTGATCGAGTGGTAAATTATCAATTATTATCGACCGCCAAGAGTAGAAAATAATTAAAGTACTAATATCGCTATTAAAAAATAGGGGTTGGTGACAAAAGGATGGAAATTTACGGTTGTAATTATGTATTTTTGAATGCCAAATTATAAAAAAATAAAAAATTGTCCAAAAAATATAAAAAAATGTTAGGGGTGGACAACCCTTATCACTTAGGGGTATGAAAAATAGATAGTAGCCGATTCTCAGACCTACTGAATATGCATATAAAATTTCATAAAAATCGGTCAAGCCGTTTCGGAGGAGTATGGTAACTAACATTGTGACACGAGAATTTTATGTAGGTATAAGATAATTTCTCAATATATTACCAAAAAATAGTTTTACATACAATAAATCCCATTCAAATTCAATAGTTTCCAATATATCCGTGTCTTATTAAGAAAAAAACAGTTAATAATTTCACGCGATATTTTACAATCTCACGGCGTTTGCAATTTTCCGGTGACATATACATCGCCGCTTTGCTTCAATAACGTGATAGACCGACGGTATTTTTTTTTTTGATAATTAAAACCGCCGTGGTCGATTTTATTTTTTTTCAAAAAACTTCCAAAAAAAACAAATTAATTGTTAGACTCATCACGTTATTGAAGCAAAGAAGCGATACATATTTAATTTTTGTTGTATATACTGCTCTATTTTAAAGTCAAACTAGATTTTAACGAACTACTTATAAGGGCAAAATTTTAACTTAATCAATAATCAATTCAATATCAACCGGTTATACCTGTTCTAGTGCATGTCAAAATCCTCACCAAGCCTAGAACGATATTAAAGCCAAATCGTAACAGCTCTGCAGTATCGTGCAGTGTAAACAACCCTTTCATTAGGGGTAAGCCGAACCCGATCAACTAGTGGCTCAGTCTGTACCCTGCTGTGACTCACTGAGGTTCATCCTGAACGGTTTCTACTAGCTGTGGAATTTGTAACAGAAATAATAATCGTGCAATTGTGATAAACTAATTTGTCATCAGAAGTGAGTGAATGATTTGTGAGTGACCGGATAAGGAGGACACAAAGGTTAAGTAGTTTCTGTACCTAAATAAATTACGATTTGTTTTTATTAAATAGGTGTATGTATATGTGTAGGTATCGGTATACTAAAGGAGATTAAGTCTTTATAATTCATAATTTAAGCGTCCACTGCTGAAAGTAAACTGAAGCGATATGAAGATTGACCAACATACTAACATAGATGGGCCGATGAGGAAAAATGGAGCAACATTCTTAAGAGTTTTTTTAATTGCCTTTAAATAAAGACAGAATAGATGATTCTGTGAACGAAACAAACGTTATTCGCAATAGGCACTGTTTTTTTGGGATGGGAAGTCATCAAATGACTTCTTCCGCTCTCGGTGGAGCGGAAGGGCGTGTCAGACTCTTACTGACTAAAACCCATCCGTGTTCCTTCTAAAGCCCTTTGCGTTCCTGGGCCGCGGTGACTCTTTCGAACAAATTCCGCAACCCTGGCAGCGCAATAAGCAGTAGTAGTACCTAGTATGATTCAGTAACTCAACTGAAATGCTAATAGAGTTCATACATTACATTATGCGTGTTAATGAGCAAATCAACGATTGACCCGAAACGCGAAGGCATGAACTATCACCGCAATGATCCCTGTTCCAAAAATATCGTTTTAGGTCGCAAAAAAAAATCTGAAATTTCCTTTCTGACTAAATCTAACCATAGCATTCTGATTGATGGTCGAGATAACCTTACAAAACCTTCACTACAATACAATAAAGACAAAAACAAATGACAGTGCTCATCACAGCGCTATCAATTCAAATCAAAACGACATTCCGCCTCCATTTCAGTAGTAAATTATTCGCTATCTTCAAAAGATATCTAGTTCGATCCGGTTGAGTTTACCCACGGACGTCGTGAGCCGGTTTACAGGGCAAATAATGGTTAATTTCATTATTTTTGTGGTCGTAAAAGAGCCCTATCGCGCGCTCGCGTGTTTCACGATCCTAGATATCATACGGCTATGATAACGCATGGTGAAATACCTCGTAAACGCCGCCAATATTAATATTTGAACTGATGAGATACTAACAAAAGGTATGAACTTAAATTAGTTCCGCAAATGAAAATAGCGTTCAATTCCATTCAACACTATCATCCAAACAGCGGAAAATACCTAACAGTTTTCTAAGATCATTGCGAATTATTTTATTCAAAAGGATTCTTTATGACCCTTGCGTCTTGCAGTTGCAGTAACCATCTCTGATGCAAGTCTTCGAAAAGAATTATGTAGATTAAGGTTTCCAAATTTTTGTTTTTTTTTTGATATTCGCGATTTGTAAGGTGTTTTATAATTTTTTTTATTGTGGCAAAAATGCAATTTTCTTTCTTTTCTTTTTCTCTTTTTTCTTTAAGACTGAACAAAAATATCTCCAGTATTCCCAACCGTTTTAATTACCCATCAGAAATCCCAAAACCTACGATTGCATAGCCTTCCCCTGCATTATGATATAACATGCCGTGTACCGCCTAGCTGCCAAGCTTGCATGAATAATATCCACGATAATGAGCCCCAACCGATGCCAAAGTTATGAGCCACGGCCTGCCTGTTAGTATACAATAATTTATGGGACCGTTGCATAATCACGGAGTTATTACTAATGTCAACCACGTTATTGGGAAAATTAAAAAAGTTATTAGCAACAGAAATTGTTCATGTTATAAAAATATTCTAAATGACCTCAGATTAAATAAACTGTAACAGTTCTGTATTATAAAATAAACTTTGTTGCACCCTAACTAAAACAAAACTGGCCAAGTGCAAGTTGGACTTGCACACGAAGGGTTGCGTTGCGTACCATAAGCCGAAAAAAATGTTTCTTGTATTGCATTCAAGAAACATGTTTTTATTTTTTATTTTATCTAATTTTTTCACATGTTATAGCGGCAACAGAAATATATCATCTATGGAAATCTCAACTGTCTACCTATCACGGTTCATGAGATACAGCCTGGTGACAGACAGACAAACGGACAGTGGAGTCTTAGTAATAGGGTCCTGTTTTTACCCTTTGGGTACGGAACCCTAAAAATCAACAGTTTTAACAGTTTCATATAATGCAGTTTGAAACCATTAGTCGTAGCAATGATGTGGAAAAATCATGGAACAAAACAAATTATCTCTGTGTTTTAATCAATCACCACACAACAGCTGAACGGGGATAAAATTTTGGACGCGGATTCCACCTTGAACTGCATATAAGGACCTAGAATATCCGACTTGACTTTTTATACCTGTAGTAGGTATTACACGGGCCAAGCCGCTGGAAAAAGTTAGTCATTTCTATTGTTTGTAAACAATTATTTAAAAGTTCAAAGCATAATCAGATAGCTAAGCATAATAAATGTCAGCAAAGCCACGCAAACGAAGCTACTGGCAAACTTTAAAATACCGGGTAGCGAACGGAATGCAAGCTGAATGAAGCAATAGATTACAAATTAACTTTTGCAAAAAACCTTCATAATGCTACTTTTGATTGCGGAGTAATTTTCCCTTGACGGGTAAAGTGGGAGATGTCACGCCAGCGAGCTTTTAAAAAGGCAAATCAGTTTAACGAAATGCCAAAAAACTACGACATGTTTTTTAGTGCAAGGTTGTAAAGCGGTACATAATCCCTTTTTTGAGAATTTCAGAGCTATGGAAACTACACGACTGCACTGTGATTAAAAAAATACCTACTTCAGAAAATACTTTTATACTAAAACTCCTGAAATCGAATGTGAGTATTGGCAAAAGGCACATTTTTCCGTCTTCTAGAAACCAACCAATACCTACCGATTCGTTTCCGTCTTATAAAAAAGTAAAATGAATGCACCCTTCCACCAATGAGTTCGGTAAATGGCAATGTTGACATTGAACGGGAGATGTCCCGATAACTGCGGAGAGTAATAGGCCACCATCACGGAAGCGATTACTATTGAAAGGCAGGCGGAGTGGGGCCACGAAAACGGCGAGTGGCATTCAGCCGTCATAAGGGCAAATGTGGTGTCGCAGTGAAGGCGAGGTATAAAGACAATAGATTTTCTAAAAAAGTTTTATTTTTAAACTGAGTATGGAAAACTTTTAAAGGGTTAACCTCTATTTGGCTTAGTTCATTGTCCGCGGATTTTATAAGCTACTAGCGGACGTCACGCGGTTTCACCCGCTTATTTCCCGTTCCCGTGGGAGTACGGGGATAAAATATAGCCTATTTTACTAGCTGATAATGTAGCTATCCATTGCTAAAAGAATTTTTCAAATCGGTCCAGTAGTTTTTAAGTTTATTCGTTACATACAAAAATACAAATCTTTCCTCTTTATAATATTAGTATAGATAGATATAGATTATAGACACATAGATAGATTATAGTATAGATAGGTATTTGTTGCCATAAGTTTACGATTTTGTGAGATACTGTTTTTGCGCTTAACACCCAGCATTTTGAACAAACGGTGACAGCATCCTTTGTGACAGCAACGTGTAACTGCAAACATGTTTCAGAGGAACTTTTCGAAGAACCAAATCATTTGATCTTCAATCATTAGATTCGTTAAATCTAAGAATCGAAGAATCTAGAGTTTTGATATTGCTGTTTTATTTTTCACTATGTGTGCCCATGAGCATGGCAGAACGCACAGCAAGTGGAAAAACGCGCTAAATAAGTGATAATACTTTCTGTCAATGCTTATCTATAGATAGGTAATAAAAATTAAATTTAAAAAAAAAAAATTGTTTTTTCGGTTTATGGTACGGAACCCCTCGTGTGAGAGTCCGACTCGTACTTGGCCGGATTTTCAATGCTACAGCTTTACTTTGGTACCAGCTAGCAATGGAACAGACAACCGCTCCTTTCATCGCCCAACGCGAAAAATTATCAGATTAGAACCGAACACAAATAGAGGGCAAAAATAGTAAGATTTATGGTATTATGGTCTGTTGTGGCAGCAGATCATCCATCATTGTCCGGGCTCGGTAAATGCGCAAACATTTGCCTAATACATTACAGGAAGGTAGGCTGGAGCGAACATATTTACCAAGTACTTTAGGGGGACACTTTAATAATTTTTTGGTAACTGGATCGGCTTGCTTTGGCTTCACTTATACATATTTTTCAGCTTTGTGTGTTGTGTTATCTGTTTGGCCAATCTGAGAAATCAATTTTAATATTTATAAAATTCTTCCGTTACTGACTGACTGATAGAGAAAGCACAGCCATAACTACTGGTCGTAGAAAGCTGAAATGCTGTATGCATGTAGCTTCATGAAACTCCGTAGGGAGCACTAAGAGCAGTTGCGCACTACGTCCGATCCGAATCCGATCAGAATTCGTCAAAATACTGTCCGAGAAAACTCGGACCGAACTCGGATACCTATTGCTTACGCACTACTTCCGATCCAAATCCGTGATTCAGACGTCATTTTACGCGGAGCCGCTACAGAGCGTTCGCGTCACTATATTACATAATAATATACTACTCTTTGGTCCATGCATTCTATTTTCTTCAAGTCTATTTTCAATATTTTCAATTAACGCAAAAACATCGCCGAGTCACGTCACCCCCCGCCCCCTCCTGCCCCGCAAGCACGTAGTGCGCAACTGTTCATATAAATAATACTTTGGCCACTTCGGTTCGTCAATAATCTTATCCGAAATGGAGATTCTTGGATGACGGAGAGAAATCGGATGTAATGACGGAAATCGGGTGTAGTGCGTAAGCTACTATATAAATTGTTCTACGACTACGCCGGACCGTCCTTTCACGGATACTGATCGGGCACGGATCGGACTATAAAAGAGAATTTCCTGACATTCCTACGGGAACGAGAAAAAACGGGATATGCGCATACGAAGTCGCGGGCAAAAGCTAGTTACTTATGTATAAACTGTAAAAATAACACTATATACCAAAAGTTGTTACAAAAAAATTCTTCATTAGCATTATTATCAATGATTTTGTTTTTAATTATATACCTACAGGTGCCGCTGTTGTCACTTATATACAATAAACAATGGGTCGCGGCAAAGAACCGGAGCTGCCCATCACCAACCCTGTGGAGGCAAAGAAACATCGTGATGAAGCCACCGGCCATATCAAGAACGGCAACTATGATCGGGGGCTCAATTCCCTTGCTAAGGTACTTAATTTAGAAGAACTTCAATTAAATTAACTTCTAATTATTCCTAAATTTGAATTGAGTACTTTCCTAGATAGAAAAATAATAATGCTATTTAGTCCGTCTGTTACATTTAAAAAAAAAACAACGGGTTGTACTCCGGGAGTACCGGCAGAAGTGAAAACTTGAACATAAACGTTGTGCATTTTTGATATTTTGGAATGGTTAGGGAATAATTTCACACGAATTGTTTTAATTATCAGTATAAAAGTACTATTTATGTGGTAAAATACAATATTCATTTATTGCGCTATCGTACAAAAACATGACAGTTTATATTACATTAAAAATTTAACACTTCACGGCAGTCCCTCCGTCTTACGAATTTTCGATCAGTTCACGTGTTCTGACGCGAGTTTAACATTTTTACCCATCCCAAAAAGTGCACAACGCCGCTAAAGAAGTTTTCACTTCAAAAATATTGGACACGTATTTCTTATTACCATTTAAAATCGATAAAATAAAAATCTTATAAAGATAAAGCGCATCAAGAGGCTCGTGATGTCACATTTGATTAAAATCTCACCTAAAATGTGACGTCCCGCGAGCTTGCAACGCGCTGTATCGTCTTCATTTTTTGTTAACGTGAAAAAAGCAAAAATACGTGTCCAAAATTTTATAGAAATCTATTTGACGGACTAATTAGATTTTTTCAGGAATGTACCCGAGCACTGGTAGTTTCAATAATTTTGCGATATGAACTTACTCGTATGATTCTCGATTCCCCGATCTTATTCCTACGCGGTTACGCTAAGCTACGCTGACAACTTCGTGCTACGGCGTAGCGGAAACAATGTAAGCTACTGCTACACCAATATCGTAGCACAATTTGTATGTAGAAAAATAGTTTAAAAAAACAAGCTTTTATGGAAAAATCCAACTAAAAAACAGAAAATAAAATTTAATAAATTTGATTAAGAATAATGTAAAAAAGAAATGAATGTACATTATTGTTAAAAAGCGTGGGGTGCATTTAAAGTGAAGATATTATCAAAGTGATGATTCTTCTACTCATTATCTATATATATAAAAATCAATTGCTGTTCGTTAGTCTCGCTAAAACTCGAGAACGGCTTGACCGATTTGGCTAATTCTTTTTTTGTTTTGGTCGCCAGATTACAGGGAAGGTTTTAAAACAAAAAAAAGGGAAGTAGGGTAGGTATGTAGGGTAGGTATGTGTGGTAGGTATGTAGGGTAGGTATGTAGGGTAGGTATGTAGGGTAGGTATGTAGGGTAGGTAACGGTTGACGGTTGTTGGTGAAGGGAGCGAAGCCGCGGAAACAGCTTGTCTGTCAATAAAATGTTTATAACTATTGACACTGTGCACCCCACGCTTTTTTACAATAATGTACATTAATTTCTTTTTTACATTATTGTTAATCAAATTTATTAAATTTTATTTTCTGTTTTTTAGTTGGATTTTTCTATAAAAGCTTGTTTTTTTTTAACTATTTTTTTTTTTGTCAAAGGTTATTTAAATGGAATATGTGTGTTTTTGTGAACAATAAAAAAGTGTGTATTTATGGATAATGTTTTGCTTTGTTACAATATTTTTTAATTTTAATTAATTAATCCTGGCGAATCTAATTAGGATAATCGGATATTTTAATTGAATTCTTGCATTGTCATCGATCCTTGACAGGTGTGCAAAGTTTGAACTAAATCTGATCGTTCAAAGTAGGGCAAAATCGAGCTTAAAAGCGTCGGATACATACATACATACACATACAGGTGAAGCTAATAAAAGCGTGTTAAAAAAAAACCCTCCTGATGTAGCCTGTTTCAGGTAATGAGTACGACAGCTACGCGGGTTACGGCGTAGCGGATACGATGTAACCGCTACGGCAGATGCCGTAGCAGTGTAGCATAGCACGTAGCCTTGTAACATGTGTCGTAGCATTCGAACAGACTTTGAACTCTGTGGCCGTAGTGCGAGTTTTTAACGTTCTCGATCGTGTTAGCGTAAATGTCAATTTGTATTGAAACTTGATAACGGAAAACCTTTTTTTCAATACAATTTGACATAAGCGAACGTTTACGTTAACGCAATCGAGTACGTTAATACTCGAATACTAGAGAAGCTAGTAAAAATATGTATATTTGTACAAGTGAGATAAAAGGGGGGGGGGGGAAGAACTCATAGAGTATCGAATAATTCTTCCAAATCAACGGGTTAAGTGCCCAGAACCCTGACCGCATTGCCACGTTGAATGGCAATGCTGATTCATTGCTTGCTGATTTTACGAAAAACTCTATGAGCACTCGAACCCCGAGGCCCTATTGCAGCGACTATACAGCTATGTATGCTGCTTGGGTAGTGATTCTGATATATAATTCCCAGTAAGGTTGTTGTATTTGCGCCATTAGAGATTTTCTGCACCTGCAGCAGCCGATGGCGCAAGGCCTTTATTTGCTTAGTAGATTTTGCGGCCACTGTTGACATGGCATAGAAAAGTGGCAGCATAAAAGGAATCATGATATAGGTATAAATGTTGCATCATTATCATGATTCCAAATCGAGCGTTGTTCATTTTACCAGTCTACATTATTTCAATCGAATCTTGAAAAAACGTTTAAAATTTGATGTTTATGTGTAGCTCTATTAAGTTTGTCACGGAAGTATAAGCTTATTTATATGCAAATCAAATTAGTTTTAAACGTTTAAGTTGATTGCATGTTCACGCTGTGTTGTGAATTACCATTGTTTTGAAGTCAGAAGTATCGTCTTGTATCTAGCAGGTAGGATCTTACGGTAATCACGAATAAGCTTTAACATTCTAATGGTTATTTTATGAAGCAATAAAGGTTTCCGTAGAAAGCAAATTATTAAGATGCCATCGGTTCTAAAAACTACTCAAGATGAATATAAATTGAATCTGAACTATGTAAGGAAATTCTCCATCAGCAAATACTGCAAATATTTACCAAAACCCATGCCTTCGCTCTGCGACACAGCCCTCCTTCGGGACGACCCATACACCACTAGTGTGTCAGAAGTGGGTGCGAAAACACATTCAGTCGCCATGACGACGACAGCCGGGGCGTCGATACTGACGCCTGTCCACACACCTACACATTACGTAACACCATTGGAAGACAACGTAAGATCCAGAATACCTGATGGATTTCGACAACGCCAAAGCCCAAGCCCGCTCCATCTTTGGACCTACAAAAGACGCAGAGTTCCTACAAAGCTTCGTCAGAGTAGGCATCGGGGATGAGGAGGAAGAAACCCCAGTCCAAAAGGCTTCAATCAGCAAACGTGCTCCGCCATCCGCTGACAAAGGACGCGAACAAGAGATCGAAGATGAGAAGGTTACTGTTAGAGAGAGGAAGGAGTCTGTCAAACCGAGGAAAAAATGGAAAAGGAAGCCGAAACGAGAGAGAAGGAGACGAGAGGAGGAACTTTACACTGATAAAGACCGTGCAGCAGCCGTGGTGATGGGTTCCAAAGATATCAAGCAATCGCTCAATTTGAAGGATAAGGCGGAAAGGAGCAGTGCCTTGCAGCTACCTGTTGAAGCGGATGCCGGAACGTTGCTAGCGCTGGCTCGAGCTGAGATGATGAGGGAGAGATATCGTACTGCTGTTTTGTTTGTCAATAAGGTATTTGGAGATTTTGGTTTTCCTGTTTTCGTTTTGTTATTTGGAATGACGGCTTCATATTGAAATTGTGTTGTGCTGGGTATATTACATGATTTATTTAGATGCGTCAACGGCGAAAGTTTGAAATTATTAGAGGTACAGAAATCGGTTCTTACATAATCACCTGATTTTCATGACAGAAAACGGATTGGCTAATTTGTAGAAGACCGTGACTCCGAGCATAAAAGCTAGTTCTTAAACATTTTTTTACACAGCCTGAACTGTCTCACTCCTAGTTAAAGTGTTTCCTCACGCCGAATCACCAGGAAGCCATAGGTACAAGGCGTCCCACCATCTTATCCTCGCGATCATAATCCATGATCTTCATTCTAAAATCTCTCTTTCTTTCCAGGCCATCGAACTAGCTCCTGACGAAAAAGCAGCATACGTCGCGCGCAGTAAATGCTACCTACTGCTAGGGGAGCCTCGCTCGGCCCTAGTGGATGCCGAGGCTGCCTTGAGACTTGACCCTAAGAACGCGAAGGCTTTGCTGCGGAAAGCCGAAGCCCTGTACTACTGCGGAGAGTTCGAGATGAGCCTGGTGCACTACCATCGAGGGTTGCGGGCGAGACCTGACCTGAATGATTTTAGACTTGGAGTGCAGAAAGCGCAGGTGAGTAACCTTAAATTTACTGTATAGTCAGTGTCCCGAGATAAGTATCGATCTTTCTTAATAGGTTAACTGCTAACCTTTTATTTAACAGTTAGGCTGTGGGTACTTACCTACCGCCTAACTGAGGTTTGCAATTTACTTCCCTGTTTAATTACCTAGGATCAAGTATATGACAGTGAAGATTTTTTCCCCGACTGCCCCAGAAGGTGGGTAATGTTTTTTAGAATAACTATACAATGTTAAAGTAGATTCCATACATCTATGTTCTAAATAGAACATAGCATTAGTTAGATGAAACTGAAAACAAACCAAGGCTATAATAGATGTCACAGGAAACGATGACTCACGGCGTTAGAAATTGAATTTGGTCTTTAGTGAAGCCTGCAACAAGTGAGTGATGAATCTAATTCTATCGTTTTATTTTCAGGAGGCCATAGAAAACACGATCGGCTCTGTTAAAGTGGTCAAGAAAACATCGAAGAACAAGAGATCAAAATCCGCTAGACCAGTCCTAGGACAGTTGAATTCAGACAAAATCTACCTTGAAAACTTACTGAAGAATCCGGACTTGGCCATAGCAGATAAGAAGAACGATGTTGTTATGAGACAAGCGGAAGAGGCAATACGTTTTCTGGAGAATCGTGAAGAGTTCTGGAGGCAGCAACAAACTACGACGTAACTGCTTACAACCTAAAATGGAGTTAATTAATCATTTGTTTGTATGTTAAATGCATTGCAACACAATCTTCACTTAACTGTACTTTAAAAGTAGGTACCTAGAATCTAGATGATAACACAGAAATAAAACTGTAAGTTATAACGTCTCTTTAAATACCTACATAATAAGTCAAACAGCAAACCTTCTTGGGCGAACTGGGAGATCACCGATCCATCTATAACCCAGTGCTAGTGTGGTGCTCCTGATCAAACACACGTTATTTGGCGAAATGGGGGATCACATGGGGTTATCGATTCATCTAACACCCAGTGCTAGTGTGATGCTCCTGATCAAACACACGTCATTTGGTGAAATGGGGGATCACATGGGGATTATCGCTTCATCTAACACCCAGTGCTAGTGTGATGTTCCTGATCAAATTATGTCCCATTTGCTCGAGGGCCCAAATGCCCACCCATCCACAGCATGTTTGACGATGTGCACAACGGCAAAACCTCGAATGCGTAATAAACGTGGCCACTTATCTACTGGTCCCAAACAGTAGGTACCATGAGGATCCTTATACAGGGTGTTCCAGAAATGAATGGTCATATTTAAGGGTTGTGTTCTGTAGCTGCTTTAATGTAAAGAAACAATATCAAAATAAAAAAAAATATAGATTAAAAAAAACACCTCGAACAACGACTAATAAGTTAAAAAAAACACTTTTCATGGGTTCCGTACACAAACCGACAAAAACACGTTTCTTATATGGAAGCCCCCTTCAATTGTTTATTTAATAAAAAATATATTACCTATTTGTTGTTATACTGGCAATTGATATACCTACACGTGAAAATTTCAACTGTTTACCTATTTACGGTTCTTGAGATACAGCCCGCTTACAGACAGACGGACGGACGGACAGCGGTTGCTTGAGCTCCTTACCTTGGATCCTATACATTGTTTGTCTTCCAACTTTCAGGATATTTTAGTGTCAGCTAATCTCAGTGGTGGGCAAGGAACCCACGGATTCTTTTTGAAATTGCACTTGAATGCAGGTAACTAGAATCCAGCAATCGTGGATTTTTGCAGAAAAACATAACTGTGAAACATTTTATTGTTTTTTCGTGACTGTAACACAATAAATACTTCGAGTTATAATATTATGAAAATTAGGTGAACGTCGGCCACGATTCAAGATGGTATTTCGCGGTAGAGTTTTCTGTTTTTTGATTGTCTTGCTTGGCGCATCGGTAAGGTTTTATGAGTTATTTTCAATGGCGTGAGGATATATTTGAGTGGTAATATAGGTGTGAATTTGAATGTAAGAGAGGATACAAAAAAAACAGGTTGCACTCCAGGAGTGCCGTTAAGAGTGAAAACACTTGAACATTAACGTTGTGCATTATTGATATTTTGAAATGGTTAGGGAATAATTTCGCACGAATTGTTTTAATTATCAGTATAAAAGTACTATCATTAATGGGGTAAAATACAATATTAATTTATTGCGCTAACATATATAAACATGACAATTTATTTTACATTCAAAATTGAACACTTCAGAACTTTCCCTCCGTCTTACGAATTTTCGATCAGGGTCACGTGTCCTGACGCGAGTTTAACATTTTTTACCCATCCCAAAAAGTGCACAACGCCGCTAAAGAAGTTTTCACTTCTAATAAAAAAGACCAGGAAGAAGCGATAGATGATTATGTAAAGGCTGATATGAGTATTAATGATAGTGGAAGTATGGGAGACGAGAGAGAGAAATAAATTGGTAGGTAGGCAAGATAATGATTATACAGATGTCAGCTACCTTACTGAAGTGCAACTTGATAAACTTGAACGCCTTCAACATTTTTGAATACGGTTCATATATGGTTTGCACAAATATGACCACGTTTCCGGATTCGCCTTCGCCAGAATGATCATATAGGTACTTTCCCTATTGTAGAATGTGCTCTTTTCTCGTTCCATACCTCTTTACCTAAAGAAATACAGTTTCTTTGCGACTCTCCCACGAAATTTCTTAGGTCATTAAGGTTTCCTTTAGGTATGTATTTTTAATTTAATGTCTGTACAATCAAGTAATATTTAAAAAATAAAATAAAATAATGATAATGAGCAGATAAATATATTTCTACCTCTCTTATGTTTATTAATTAACTTATTTGTTTATTAAGTTTACCAACAGTGTCTGTATACAGCGTTATCAATCGATTCCAGGTGTATTCATGTCTCGATTCAACTAATACTAAAGCATGTGAAGCTGTCTTCAGTCCAGATGTAAGTAAGAAGACTTCAATTTATATCAAAAGCGCCATAATTACTTAACTAACTATATACACTAGAAATAAAAATAAAAACTCCTAACTAAATTAACCTTAAAATATGGCGTAAAAAAATTCATCCGCATCGCTGTCGACTGGAAGTGTACCCAAAAGACTGGCGGCATTGCCACGTTGTATGGCAATGCTTATTCTTTGACAAAGGTAAAAGCCAGCCCTTGGATCACGTGAAGTGTCAACTAAGCGCCTTGAGAGATCTTTAAGCGCCATACATTTAAGATAAGGTATACTAAAATGTATGTGTTTCAAGGCAATGAAGACTACCTGCTGTCCTCCAATGAAACAGTTCGTGGACCGGATCGCAGCGTGTCAGAAAAAGAGTGGCTCTGCTACATATTCGGTGAGGTTATCATTTTTATTATCAGCTTGACATTAACACGTTTCCTATACGCTGAACCACATACGGTTCAGGAAACTTGCGCTTAGACGGCACTAATACGTTCCTGAGCCATGTGTTTCAGGCGTAGTAATACCTACTTCCATTTATTTTTTTATTTTCTTGTGTTTTCTTCAGACAACATAAAAAACAGTATTTTGCAAAAGGCCTATTAATTAACTAACTATTAACTTGCGGCTCAATTTTGCTTTTTTGTTTGGGACATGAACAGTGGAGCTGCTAAACTAAAGCCTAGGTTGATTTAGTTTTTAGCAGAATAACAGCAGCTGCAATACACTGGCCACTCTTGACTCAGTCAGTGCAGTTACTGATAGTTGTGTTGTGGTGGTCACGGGTTCAATTCCCGGTAGACCAAAAAAATCATACCTATAGACCAGAAGATGTAACAGTTCAAGGTCCCAATGTCATGGCAAGCATCGGGGCCCTTCTCGCATTGCAGGCTTAAATTAAATTAGCTAGCCAAATTCCACAGACATGATAATGTATACCGGTATCTTAATACTTTGCACATTATCGTAGTTTTTTTTTCTTAATTAAATTTTGTACCCATCGCGAGTGTGGGGTTTCGCTAGCTAATTAACCCTTTTTTTTTATTAAGCATGGAATCATCAAATGTCTTCTTCCGCTCTGGGTGGCGGAAGGGCGTGTCAGACTCTTACTGACTAAAACCAATCCGTGTTCCTTCTAAAGGCCTCTGCGTTCCAGAGCCAAGGTGACTCTTTCGAACAAATTCCGCAACCCTGGCAGAGCTAATTAACCCTACATATTCCATTTTATTTCCAGTGCTCGGTTTCAGTATGCGTCACCTCAGTCTACGGCTTAACAACTAACGGCAAGATCGACGAGGCTAAATGCAGGGCTCTTCTCAAACGGCTGACCAAGGAGAACCCCGCCTCAAAGCCACTTAACGACGAGATTGAGAAGAACTGCCTCAATGGAAAGTACAAACAGTACGTCACTAGCGACCCCCAGTGTGACACTATGCAGTACCAAGTTTGCGCGTATGTTAACTATTTGATGGTAAGTTGGGTATGGGTGACCATCTTAACATACCGAGTTTCTTCCGTGCCTCGGAAAGCACGTTAAGCCGTTGGTCCCGGCTGTCATTTGTAGATCTTTGGCAGTCGTTAAGGATTGTCAGAAGCCAGTAAATCTGACTCAGTTAATGGGTTGTAGGCAGCCGCTCCACGTAAAATACTGGTATTCAGCTGAATCCGGTTTGACTGGAAGCCGACCCTAATATAGTTGGGAAAAGGCTAGGCAGATGATGTTAAGTTGGGTACCTACCTACTTTAGACAAAATCTTATGTGCGCAGCAGTCGCAGCTCATAGCTCTCTACGGTGACAAGATTAGCCAAAAGTCAAGAAACTAATCTTAGGTCCAGTTTCTGGAACGAAAATTATCGCAAAATAATGTAACAAATCGTTTAACACGCGTTAGCCGATGTGATTGGTGGAATTAATTCTCCACGGTCAGTCGCATCATTTCAATTGCGTTAAATTTGTTACGTTGTAATTTACGTTCCAGAAATCGAGAGCTAGTATAGTCACAAGAAAACATAATACGGCCATTTCATTTTGGTATCACTGATGCCGTCACTGGGAATGAAACGAAATATCGCGAAGTACCTGCGTTGATACCCAATTTATAATTACAATTTTCAACAGGGCTGTCAAAAGTTCAACACTTCGCCAAGCAGCTGTAAGACGCTGTCTAAGAACGTGGCCACCTGCAAGCCAGTCCTTCAACAGTACTTGAAGCAAATCAACGCGATAGAGCGTTAATGAATGTGTTAATATGAATGCATTCTCCATAGATGGTGGTATTTCATACTTTTGAACAGTTTCAAAATCAGTAAGGGCTGAATTATCAATGGTCAGATGTTAGATGAAGTATAAAATTATGGCTGTTTGAAATAAAAAATCGACCCTAAATAAAATAAGGTTATTCTAATCCTCCAAAAGGAAGTTTGAACGATATTCACGGCCGATTTCCGTCATCTTTTATCTGAGGAATAAAATTGTCGTTTGACAGCTTTTGTATAGAAAAAATGTCAAACGACCGTATCGAATCGAAGGCTGTCAGTTATAGGAAAATAAATGAAACTAGTCCATATTAAAAGAAATAACATTTTATTTGTTCCGACGGCTTCGATCTGATCGCCAAACTAAATTATGAAATCGTTTGTCAGCGACTCGCACACTGCACGACACACATCGCCACATAAAAATAAAATCGTTCACTCTATGACCCGAACAGACAGTAGTTATGTCACTCCTATTTACAACTATTTACACACAACATGGATCACATAAAAACTATCTAAATATCGGAGATTTATACAGTTCAATGTAACATAATTTCATATCAGCTTACTATATAATTTCACGACAAACTCATGTTTGGTTTTGTTCCGCAACTACGGTTGCGAGCAACTATTACTAAGGTACTCATACAATCTAATAGTCAGTATTCTTGAAAATATAATTCTGCACGGCGAAAGCACTGACAGTGAGCGGAAGTACTGACAGCGAGCGGAAGTACTGACAGCGAGTGGAAGTACTGAGAGCGAGCGGAAGCTATTCGCTACGAATAGCAAAAGTCAATGGTGCCAGATAGTAGGAAAATTTCATCGTCTTAATTCAGAGATCATTCTAAAACACGTCGTATTATCATTGGCTAGTTTAATCAATGTAGACGATTCTTCAATAATTAGATAAGTTTTGTCTGAGGAGGAATGTGTCAGTTTAAGAAAATATGTCAAACCGCCATGTTTATCCTTCAGATAAAAGTTATCTGACCACTGGAAAATCAGTCGATACAGCCTCGAATATAACATTTTCGTGTGACAGCAATTACTGAAATCGAGTCTCTACTTATTTCAATACATATTCCTCTATTACATTCAGATATTCCATAAATTGAGCTGAATAGAACACACTTGATCACCTACTTCACAAGGAACTGAAATTTGAATTGATCTATAATTTCAAATAAAATATTCCCTATTATATTTTATCTAGCAACGTGAAAATATTCTATAGAATTCAGACTACCGAAATAAGCTGTGTATAGTACTTGTAAAAGATGTGTATTACTAACTCAATCACAACAGTTACAGTATATCGTGAAATCGATTCAACTTTCGTCATATCTATAAAATCAGTATCGTCTCAACAATCAAGACAGGTAGAACAGCGGCATACAACTGTTCATAATATTTAATAAACATCTATTTATAATACTGTGTACTTAAACCGTTGCAGTTCATATTCGAGTTGCGATCGTATAGTAGCAAAACTCCAGAGATCATAGTACAATTTAATCATAAATACTTTCTCTTGCATTATTCCCGTGAACATTTATATTAAAAATCATGTCTAAGAACATAGAATCGTCTAAATTTATAATACAGTTTAACACTAAAGAGGAGACTCTTAAAATAATAATAGAGCTATGGACTTACAAAGCTATATTTACAATTTAGTTCAGTTGTTATTTTTCTATGCAGCACATACTTTCGAAACTCGAACTCTATTTCATCAAACAGTATATTTTTCTATCTTTCTTCATCTTTTGTCCCGCAAATTTTTCATTCACAATCACTGGAAAACTTAACGATCGTCATACAATATATAGCTATGCAGCACATGTAAGTCTCATAACGGATATAAATCGATAGTGAATTAAATCCTTACTAAACAAACAGTGGTTTTAATTTAACTATTGTGTCATCAGTTCATTTGACGCTGAATCTAAAAGTACATTCACTGTCTTTAAAGTGCACGAACCAAAAACCGGGTGCACTTTTAAACGTACTGATCGTTTTTAAATAGTCAATGTATCACCTGGGTCTCAATTGTCAGTCACTTGGTTGAACTTTCGCGTTGTATTCTGCGCCGCTGCTCGATCAGTTTATGAAAGTGATACATCCGCAGTGAGTTGTTCAGTTTCTGCCAGAAGCGTCGTCAGCGCTAGGGTTTCGGCCGACTAGCGGCCTTCCTGGGCTAGTCCACTTCTTCAGCTGGTCGGTTGTACACCGGTCCGAACTTGGCCATGTATTTCTTGACGAACATCTTTGCTTTTGAACGTACTGAGTCGGTTACTACTAGCTCTTCGACGGAGCGACAGTGTTTCAGTTCTTTCAGCATCACGAAGTGAGTTAGCTGGGGAAAAAGTGATAATCCTTTAGTATAAACGATACAAATAATAGTAAAACTCATATTAAAGAAAGGGCCAGACCCTCTAATTGTTAACAGCGAGCGAATTAAATAACGTAAAAAAATTGATTAATCGGTCATTTTTGACTAATAAATATTTTTATAATGACGAACTATATCAACTCTATCTTCAGTCTTTGGTGGTAAATAACTGAGTAATATAGCAGTAACCTGATGTCTTAGATGGATTTCTATAAACCTCTTTTATTATTTAAGGCACACTGCGAAGGCTGGTTCGAGGTGGCGCAAAAAAAGAATGTCTGGAAGGATATGGGGGAGGCCTTTGCCCAGCAGTGGAACACAATAGGCTAAATAAAAAATAAATAAATTGGAGACGACCTTAGCTTGAACATGGCTACGTAGATGAGTGTTACCGAAAAGACACACAAACAATCTTTTGCTGTGTCTTGGTAACGCTCGTCTACGAAAGAGTAAAAAGTACGGTCAACCACAACATACCTTCCTAGCCAGATGTTTAAAATCAGCCGTGCACGTGATCCTCGCAGCCGGCGCCTCAGGATGCCTGTATGGGTTAAGATGCTGGACCATAACCCTCGCCATGCTGCACCGGAACTGCTCCTTGATCTTCCTCGCCGTCTCCTCAGTACTCAAGATATTGGTATTATCCGCCGACGCTGGTGGTGACGATGGTATCACCACTACAGGCGATGGTGAAGCTTCAACTTCGACTGTCTTTTCAACCGGTTTTTCTATTGGTACTGGGACTGGTGCTGGAACCGTTTCCTCGGTTGAGGAGTCCTCCGAATCAGTTTCTGAGTCGACTAGATCCACCATTTGCTGTAGTAAAGATAGTTTGGGTTAGAAATTATGTATTTTAAAAAGGATGGATCATGACTACGAAGCAGTACAGGGAAGGTCGTTTTGGGAAGCTGTTCTAAACTATTTACTTAGTCTAAGAATTTAGTCTACATCAAAATAGGAATGTAACAAAGATGGCTGAGTTGATTAAATTTCAATTGCATAGGCATCTTTGAACAGGTTACATAACATTAAAAAAAAAACAATACGCTTTCTACGTTCGATCTGTCGAAGGCGTTTATAATATAGTAGTCTTCGAGTTAAAAAGACAAGACTTTCATGAACAAGAGAGTCAATGTGCAATCATTGAAGACTCTAATTTAGTCTTTCTAATCTTCTAAACGCCTGCAACAACTGTACCTTTTTCTTCTCAGCTTCTTGTTTCTTCTCTAATTCTTTTTTCTTCTCCAACAGTACTCTCTTTTCCATCTCTAACTTTTTCTCCAACTCTATCTTCTTCTCTAACTCTATCTTTTTCTTTAACTCACTCTCCTTCTCTAACTCTTTCTCCTTTTCTAGCTGTTTTTCTTTCTCTTTCTCCCTTTCTTTATCCGTGTCCTTTTTGGTTAGCATTAACAATAAAATACGATGAAGGTAAATCAAGCGCGACATATTAGCATAAAAATTAACTACTTTAGAACATAGTTGAAATGAATTTATTGATGATCTAAATTTGATTTCTGCACGAGAAATATGCTCTCAGCGCCATATTTTCAGCCGTTCAAAGTCAAAATACAGAGGAAACATGTATAAAGGGGTAAAACATGGTGATCCACTCTCCCTTAAACTACCCTAGCATTTTTTTTAAAGATGGGTAATCATCAAATGACTTCTTCCGCTCTGGGTGAAGCAGAAGGCCGTGTCAGACTCTTACTGACTAAAACCCATCCGTGATCCTTCTAAAGCCCTTTGCGTTCCAGGGCCTCGGTGACTCTTTCGAACAAATTCCACAACCCCGGCAAAACTATTTCCTAGCTACAGAGCAGTTAACGTAAATTTTTTTGCAACACGATTTCAAGTTATACCAATAGTTTCGTTCGTCTAGAGCTTTTTATGGCTTTGGTTTACTCTTAATGTACAGTCAAATAAACAAACACATGACATCTTCCGCATTGAAAACTGTCTTTTTTGGCAGTCACCCAACAAGATATTATGGAACCACAAAGTTGGAAGAGCTATTCGTTAGGGAAGATACTTCACACAACTACATAACGAAAATCAACCTTAAATATAAGGTACTAACCTTCAAATCCAGCATGCTGCCTTTGATCCTTCGCTGCGATTTGTTGGCGGCGAGTAAGCGAACCTTCTGTAGTAACTTCTCGCGTCGACGACGTAACTTCTCTTTTGTTTGCTTGTACCGTTTCACTTCTAATCGACCGGCTAGCTTGTCTTCTTCTGTTCGAGGCTATAAAGGGAGAGAATGATTTTAGTGGCTAGATAGAAACTGGGTTCTTTTGTACTTGAGGCGTCGAATACTATCTTGCCTGATAACAATAGTGGTTGGCTATATTTTTTATTCTATGCTATGGTAGGCGGCCATAGATCCTACATTTTTTGACATTCTTAATTCTAAAACAGGAAAAACGACATAAAGCTGTCCTGAATCTACATCTACCGAGATCCTTAACATTTTCTAGTAATGAACAACCATTCACAGTTTATTTTTCGGATACCTAATAATACGAGAGGGATAAGGATAAGATAAGGGTTAGGTCAATGTTCTTTATTGCAAATGTATCTGGCGCTTACCATAGCGAATATCACAAGTACATATTTTTTAAACAAACCTTCTTCGTTTATCGCTCTTTCTATTAGTGAGAACCGTATGAAAAGCCGTTGTGAGGTTAAGAAGTAAGCGGCGACAATTCTTCTTTCTTGCAGACGGCAACTATGTTTTATATTGTTTAGATTCTTATTTTATATAATTAAACTTGACCAATTAATATTGACCAATATTGAAGCCAATACCATTAATTCAATCCAAACGTTGGTGGCGTTGGTGCTAAAGTACAGAGCCGTCACAAGGCACCACACTGTATTTTATTCTTCTCCTTTTTTTGGTACTGGCAGAACTAGGCCCGGGCATCATCATCATCATATCAGCCTGCAGACGTCCACAGCTAGATAGCCTCCCAGCGCCTACCGCCATAACAACCGGTCCTGTGCGCCTCGCATGCAGCGGCTACCCGCGACCTTGCGGGAGGCCGCGAAAATGCAACGCGCACCGGTACACGGTCGCCACTCCAAAACTTTCCATCGCCATCGACCATCTGTTCTGCGAGCAATGTGTCCTGCCCACTGCCACTTCAGTTTAGCGATCCTTCGGGCTTGGTTCTCTTGCGAATATTGTCATTCCTGATTCGATCACGCAAGGAAACTCCGAGCATTGCCCTCTCCATTGCCCTTTGGGTGATTTTATCCCTTCTGATGTGGCCCATTGTGAGCGACCACGTTTCGGTTCCATAAGTCATCAGTGTGAGACGAGAAGATATCACGCAACTTCCGAAACGCTGCCCAGCCGAGTCGGATTCGGACCGGGCATATAATCGCCGAAATACAGGTTTACGTATGACCGGGAATTCGGGATACCCGGTAAGTAAGACATTAATGTGCTTTACTTTTATAAGAGGCCAAAGGACGACCTCCTGTAGCGGCATCAATGCCACCACATGAAAAACTAAGAAGCGAAATTTGTACGGCAACAAAAAGAACCGCAACGCTATCTACGACGAACTAACAACGAAATCCTGCATCGCGCGAGCAAAGTTCTCCGTGCGATTTGAACATAATACAACAGTCCGAATGTCAACTATCGTGCAGTTGCCCACCAGACACCACAACCGTCTCGCAGGAGGATCTTCCCATTTTCAGTGGAGGTATGCGTGACTTTACTCTCTGTGCCGCATACCTCTCTTTGAAATGGTGTACCAGGCTTGTTAGAAGGAGATACACTCCGACCCGACAACCCTTAACAGAACTTCGCACCGTGAGATAATGAGAAGATGACCAGAAAAAGTTAAGAAGAAAATTTTAGTAAAACTTACGCTAATAGGTCTTTCAGAGACGAGTCCAGGTCTTCGTTTCCTCGGCTTTATGTTGACTAGCGCGTGCTCAGGAATCAATCCGTTGTGACGGTCTTCCTTTATCACTGTAAACAGACAAGAACAAACGTGATACAACACAATATTAAAACGTGATTGAGACAGATAAATGGGATATTTTTTAAATTGATTGTTATGCAAAAAGAAATAATAAAAAACAAGCACTAATCCTTGTAAACTTTTCGCCGTCGATATAACCAAAACTTAAAATGAAAATTCCAATCAAAACAATATAAAATAAAAATAAAGGAGATTTTTGTTGTAAAAAAAAAATAAAGTACAGTCGCGAAATGAAAAGGTATGTTAGGTATAAATTCAAATGTCAGTTTGATAATAAGAACAAGTGTCATCTCAAACGCTCCAAACATTTTCGTTTCGCGATCGTACTGACAATACTGGTACAAACACATACAATCAGTGTCCCCACCTTCGTATATGCCGTTGACTCCTTCCACAACCTTGCCCTTGGTCTGCCGTCGAACCAGCGGACTGTCCAGGCCCGAGGATGGTGGCTCTTCCTCCTCCTCTGATGAACTCTCTTCTATATGAACAGAATGATGATTAAAATAGTGTCACACCAATGACAGCTCCTTTTTATGTCCAGGCAATTACTGTCCATTCCAGGTTGCCTGGAAGAGATCGCGGAGTGCGAAAAAGCCTCCCATTGTACACATGTTGTGTATTAGTTTGTAGTTTTCGTTTTAATATTATTTCTGTGTACTATTAAGTATATAATAAATAAATCAGTATTTGATTAAAATATATCAGTAGTAAGGGCCTGTTTCACCACCTACGATTAATCTCCCGTTAGCTAAAGCGATGCCACACGGGTATTGCCAGTCCGTTGCATCGTCCTTAAGGTATGATTTTGACGACAGGGTGCAAAACGTCAAAAAAAAATTATAATATTAGTATGGGCCCAATAATTTCCACTAAAGTACCCAATATCATTAAAAATAACACAATTCAACATTTCAAAAAGAGCCTGACATTATTATGGATTACAAAATGCTATTATTCAGTAAATGACTTTTTAAATGACACTGATTTATGTATTGAATAATTTAATGTAATTTAATTAATATTGACATATCTAATGATCTCATATTCTCTATTTATCCGATTTTTATTCCAATTGTATTAACTAGATTTTATTTTTTAATATTATGCCGACATAGTAATAGTGCATGTACTATGCCGACTATTGCTTATAACTTATAGCCATTATTTAATTTAGTTAACAATTTCATTAATGTTTGGATGCCACATAAGGTAGATTGTACAAGGCTCACCCCTAATTGTTACATCCTATTTCATGTACCTGCAATCTATGCAAGTTAATCTTACTTACTTACTAACACAAACAAACGCAACGCATGTGCAATCCATAACGTAAATAATATAAAACAAATATAAACTTTGTCGGGCATAGCAAAATCATAAAATATTAGAAAGGCGAAAGTTTGTGAGCGAGTGTGAATAAGTAAGTAAGTGAGTGAGTGAGTGTGAGTGAGTGAGTGAGTGAGTGAGTGAGTGAGTGTGTGTGTGTGTGTATGTTTGTTACTTCTTCACGTGCAAACGGCTGGTCCAATTTTGATAAAATTGCAGGAAGTTGACACCCTGGATTAACACATAAGCTACTTTTTATTCCGGGACTGTGTTCCCTTCGGATAATTTTCGCGTTCACGCGGAGTATCTGATAAACCGCGGGTAACACCGCGGGCCGCAGCTAGTTTAAAATAAGTAGTAGAGAGGAAGGAATACAGTACAGATAATAGCGTAGGACCTGAAGACCTGAAGAAGGAGGACCTTTTTTTTTAAGAAGGACGTGTTTTATTTTTTATCAACATAGGTACCAGACGGACGAAGCCGCGGGCATAAACTAGTAGTTTATATTTGACTGGCTGTGCAGTGGCAGCTGTTTTATACTCATCACCATATTTTTCTTCGCTATTATTTTCTATCCTTGGACATTACAGATGTATAACTTAATTATTTATAACGAAGTGTCTAGCCATTACTTGATTCCCTTTTTTATTATTCCTTGAATAAACCCGCTATCAATTTATTTAAGATAGGTTTCATTATGTTTTACGCCTATTGTCTTCCCATCCTTAATAATTAGAATAGGTAGTTATTAGTTAAATGTAACTCCTGCTATTTAAAGCTGACAGCAAACATAAATATCAATGAGGGCAGTTAAAATCACACCAATTTAAGTTTAGGTTGAGTATTAAGAATCGCAAAGTTCCCATCAATACATTCTTCCGCTATGACATGCTAATGCCATTAAATTCTGACGATGTAAAAGGGATAGTGCTATTCGCTATGTATAGCTCCGTCTCTTTCTTGGAGCGGAATCTCGATCGTTTTAAGACTTCATAGTAGGGCCCCTGTACTTCGATAATGTGTTTATTTTTTGTGAAAAACCTTCAAAAGGCACCTGGACTTTGGGGAAAAGATCAGGGAGAGTGGGTTTTTCACCCCGGTGGTCATCAATTAGCACATGGAACCCGTTATCCGTCTGACACACAAACCTGTTACTTTAATTAGTTTACTAATATAATATTGTCTAAACATACTGAAAAGAGCAGTTTTTAAATTCGTATAACAGTGCGGAAAATTACCCTACTTTTTACTTCATTCTTTTTTTTTTTGTTTGGCCGGCTTATCTTTCACAATCTGAAGTCCAGAAAGAATGATATCCTCTCATGAATATTTTATCCTAAAAGATAAACGTAAAGTGACGCAAAAGCAACATTTGTAGTCGTAAAACATGGAGGTAATATGAGAGGTTCAAAGTAACGAAAAATGTTACAATAGTAACATTCTAGCAACACAACTTTGAACGACAAAGGAGTTAGACGACGCATAGCCGCTCCGTCGTCGCAGCGCTGCCCCC